>JARVGP010000358.1:0-50448 GCA_029876185.1 Mansonella ozzardi | reverse complement strand
ATTCACTGAAAATTGCTTCGTTTCCAATGTATTTAAGATTTACCTTTCTTGTAATAAATTTATACAGTCTATATATTTTAAGTAGAATATATTTTTATAAATACAAATAGATATATTAATATCAATATATTTAAGATATATTTAAGCATATAGCGTTTTTAGTAGTTTACTGATGCTACCAGTTAGAGCGATTAATTTTATATATTATGCTCATGAATATAAAAATTTTTTTGCAAAATACATGCCGAAATTCTCGACTTATTCATCTCCGTCTCTCTAACTCTCTGCACTAGAATAAAATTTTTTCATAGATTCAACTGAGCATAACATAACTACGGTATCCGAGGAAGACTTAATCAGAAATCCTGTAGGTAAATAATAAATAATACCACTGGAAAACTCACCTACTGAATGAAACGACAAAATCCACTAGGACGGTACATGCCGCCAGTAACACAATCGACTGCGCAAGCATCTTGTCTTTGGGTTTGTCGAAGATAACAAAACCGTTATTCGTTTTCCTTAAATAGAGACGAATTTCGTTGATACAGCTTGATTATCAAGTAAATATAATTGCACTATTAAGAATTTTATTTGAAATGTGAACTTCTTTTTGATAAATGTTTGTTCAGTTAAGCAGTCAATAGGTCAACCGGAAAAACAAATGGAGAGTTTTAAATAAACATGGATGGAATTTAAAGTTTTATAAAAAGCAAATTCCAGCTATGAAAAATGAAATTAATGATCAGCGCATGTAGAGAAGGAATACAGTTCAGCCCGAGCAATGCAAGGATGCAAATAGGAAAAATTTCTCAGCGAAAGGTTTGATTTCTTGCATAATTGCCTGATTGGTAAAGTTAGCGTCAACATAATACTAATATCTGATACAAGTGACCGTGAAAGGATTTCAAGCTGAACATTTTGAAGAAAATTGTGCTTAAAATTTGTATTATTATACAGATTCGCCACAAGTGAAATAAATACATGAAATGCAAAATTTTTTACTTTTTTTATGCAATTTTTCGCTTATCTGATCGAAAATGTTAACGTTCAACTTTTCCAAACAGTTCCAATTTTGTGCAGCTTTCTGTTTTTTCAAATAACAAAAAATATAACCTATCATTTTATCAATCAAAATAGCTATGTGTTTGCAGAGCTGTAATCAGACCATCTTCTATTCTTGCATATTTCTCTTACTTTAACTGTTATTAACTTTTTCACATCACTTTCAAGCTAAATCTACATGTCATCTCATTGTTTGCATGGCAAAGCTGGACAGCCTGTTTTTTTTTTTTTTTTTTTCAAGGCCAAATAACACATTTGTTAATCAAATATTATTTTCTGTCGACTGATTTCCTACTTCATATTGAATTATTCCGCATTTTCGGCGATTTGAATGAATCTTAATTTTGCCAACTCATTTTTTTTGTATGCTGAAAACTGTCTTGGCAGTTCTGTGCTAATTCAGTAACACTTCGACGACTGATCAAAACAAACCGAAATCATCGCGATTCTTATATATTGCTCTTACAATTATTATTGAACACTCCAGCACCTGATGTACGGATTTTGCGAAAATATTAAATACAGTTCTAGGAACAAAATAATTTACAATGCATGCCGACTTGTTGGTTAGAGAAAAAGGTTAAAAAATTAAACATCAATTCTCCCTTAAGTTTAACAAAGGATAAAACTCATTTCTCGAGTTTCTTTTAATTTTGTGATAATTTGCAAATTTCGGTGTTCGTAAATATATGTTTAGCAAAATTACGGTAAGATCGCAAGTAACAATGAATACACGTTTTGTTGCTCATTTTTTAAAAACTTATCCATTTTGACAAATGTAAGTCCAACTGCTGTGAGCAGTCGCTGAAGTGAAAAACTGTTGTTCCCTGGAATACAAATTCTATTCGACTAATAGCACTACACCTATATAATAAAATTATCGTTAACAGGAAAAGAGCATAAACACACGATAAATGCAATATAAGCAATATTACAAAAGCATCGTGACAAGCAATAGCGAAAAAAGAATGGTAACGGACTGGAGCTGGATAAAAGCTTTAATTGTCGATAAGCTGAGTTAAAATCCAAAATGGTAAAGTAAAGCCTACTAAAAGGGCTGGGAGGGGCATGATTCAATAGCGTAACGGTACATGCAAGAATAATTATTAAAGGAATTGGGAAGTATGATCACACAACAGAGGAAAAAATAAGCGACAATATCTATCTTAAGCACACAAAGAAGCTTTCTCGGTGTGATGAATTCTTTGTCTGGAAATATCCTCAACAATGGTTGATCTCATAAATGTGACAACTATTCTGATTATAGCGTTCACACCGCAAATTTCTACTAATAAAACATTTATTTTTTTGTGATTATTTTATGCCAAAAATTATTTCGCATTTCGCGAAATTAAGTCTTTGAAAAAAAAGAGAAAGACTGACTCGCCTAGAATACGGTATACGGAGACAGCCCATTATAAGTTCAAATTGATAAGGACAGAAATTTATATGTGTGAAGAAAAATCTGGTGAAAATGAATGAGTTTTTACTCTCTTTTCAAAGTTGACATGGCATTATGAATACAAGCGGTGAGAAAGCGAAACTTTCTACGTTGTTCCATAATCACTGGATGCGATAGCTTTTGTTCTTTCAGTTAGAATGTACATATTGAGGAAAAGCGGAAGATTTCTTCACTGATACAGCGAAGTTTGAAAGCTCACTCTAATATCTTAGACAAAATATATCAAACCATAGGACAACATTGGAGATAGTGGCGAAAGTTGGAAAGAATTTGAAAAATCTTCATTTTATTTAATACGGTTAAAAAATAAAATAATAATCGCTGATCACACTGGATAAATTTCATCTTAATATAAGCCTAAGCGCAGAAAAAATTCATTGAAAAATAAAAAAGTGAATAAAATGTAGCTAACGTGAAACTTTTAGAAAATTGAAGAAAAAAGATTTTCATAGTAAGAGAATTATGATGCAGAAACACTGTTTGTCATTTGGAGAATGGATGGCAGTGAGGTTTCATCCCAAGCTAGGTTCCAGATATGTGATTAAGTATCAAATTATAAAGAATAAGTTGAGATATTGAATTATCGAAAGAGCAAGAAAATGTTACAGCAACAGATAAAGCGTTTCTGATGTTAACTAGCAAATATCATTTAAATAACAAAATTATTTTAGATGAATAAGAAGTATTTTCAGTTTTAATTAGTCTCGTTCTAGTTTTATTGGAAATCAAGTTTTAATTTATTACTGAGAGATCGCAGAAAATCAAATACACAAAAGCTTTTAACAACAGCTCTAACTTAATAAGCATTTGCTAGTTTTGATATAGTGCGGGTAGTTGGAGAAATAAAATATTTTAGATCTTTAAGACACTAATTTCACTTTACTATCATGACCATGATTAAATAGTCTAAATGACGATAAAAGAATTCATAAAAAAGTAATTTTTCCTTTCTTATCACATTTTATCCTTTCTTAGTACAAATCTTTGCAGAAGTGGAACGAAAGAAGAACTTGTTAACTATGGCTTAGATGCAATTTAAAAGAAAATATTTCTTTAACAATCTAAAGTCTATTGGCTAAAATTTAATCATTCAAAAGAGATAGGAATAAACTTGCTCAATTGATAATCAAACCGAATGATCTATTTGAGATTGTTATCCTCAACAAAGCATGCATATAACATTCATTCAAATTTCTCAGACATTTCTTTAAACTGTTCAGTTAAACAATTTTTAGTAATTTCAACTGAATATCTGACGGAATTGAAAAGAATATCAATTTCAAGAAGGAGAACGAAGCAGAATTTAAAATACATAATAAGAGTACAATAATATGAGAAAAAGCAGCCTGATGATGAAGGCAAGATTTTTGTCATATCGAGAAGTTTGCAATTCTTCGAAGGTTTACATTACATCAGCTTACATCAGCCATTGAAGCAACCCACAAATTCGTTAACTTGAATGGGATACTCTTGTATCACTCGATATTTTTCCGTATCATAGATCTGAAAGAATTTATTGCCAGCTTAATAAAATTGAATGATTTTATTTGCATTAACTGAAGCCAGTTCAGATAGTTATTTTGCAGTTGCCCTATCCATAATGAAATTTCATTCGGCAATCAATGATTTTGATAATTCTTTCATTCAGTGAACATGAAAAGTAAGCTGCCTAAATATCTGACGCATTGCATTGAAAAAAAAAAATATTATTCTTTGTCAGGTGACGAGATCAAAGAGTATGATAAAGGGCATCTTCATGATCAACCTTATCTTCTACCTGAATTTTGTTGGAAGCTGTATAAAGAATGAATAAAATGTTGTTCTGATAAGTTAATCCAATTAGATCGCTTGGAAAATGCGGAAAATAGTTTGTTGTTAGGCCAGAAAACGTTACCACATTCCAATAAGCATCATATGTTACAAAATTATCTCCCTAAAATTTCTCTGACAGTGCCGTTAAAATTCGAAAAATTAACATCAAATTTTACCAAAGAAAAGACAAAGAATTCTTGAATACAGTAGCAGACTTTTCACGAATTCATCTTTTACAATCAAAGACTCACTTCGATAAGGACTTGATTACCGTCGACCCACTGAAATCCGACCCGAGGATATAATGGCATTTTCTTGGTTAATGCCTGAGGACTCTTCTGTGCGAGCTGCAAGATGTGCAAAATGGAAATTCCCCATTTCATCTTTGGAGCGAAATTACTAAAATATGACAAAGCGCTGCTTAATAATATGAAACTAACATAAAAAACTTTATTCTTTTGATTCCATCGGTATCGGTAGACAGTTTGATGTTCAATAAGTACAGTTACGCCGCTTCTATTATTTGTATATGCAACCGTGACCGTACGTGGACCATCCGGGAACATCTCTCTGACAAGAAATGATGCTTTTTGATGCAGGTTGTCATGTCTCCAGATTTGATATACACGATCGCGAGCAAATAGATAAGTTCGACCATTAAATGCTACAAATTTGGAATTCCATATTTTAAGCTAAAATAAAACAAACCCACATAAAGCTGAAATTGCTTGATTTTTACGGTATGTCTTTGAATTAAATTGCACTTAAAAGTTAAGAACAAAGTAATTTTGCTAGCATTCAGTTTTTTGGAAAGTTTAAAATTTTCGAGTTCTGAATCATGGCAAATTTTTGAAGACTCATTTTACCACGTGTTACGGCATCAAATCGATCCGGACAAGTTTTCATAGGTAAAGCAATTGGTTGATGTGGTTTTGGTGATGAAGTTGGTGTCAGAACGAACAGCCGTTTCCGGATAAATTTTTCGGTTTCATCTGGTGCCACTTCGTGAGCAGGTGGTATTGAGGTAGTAGTAAAAACAGTAGTATAAGCGTTAGTTGATGTAACAATAGTCGTTGACGGTGCTTCCACATTTGGTCGCCAAAACCGTCGATTGGTAGATGTTTGCCAGTAATTCGAGGCTGAAATATTTGAATATATTGGAGTCTTTTTTTTCCGATACTCTTGTATGGTAGTGTCCCAGTACCACGATGTCGAGGTTCCCCGATAATTACCGCCATCATATGATTCTTTTACTGCTTCCCATCCAGCTTCAGTCAGCGGTGTCGCTTCTTCCACGTTTGTTTTCCAGTGGTGATTTTCTGATCTATCCAGTTTTCGTTGTCGTTGCTTCCGCACTTCATCACCATCAGTAGTTTTTTGATATTCATTTGAGGTCCATTGAGATTCATCGTCATCATTATCATCCAACAATAAATAAGCATTATTCAGATACCGTTGCAAATTTCTTGGCCTCCGTAAGCGTCTTTTACCTGAAATGAATGTCAAATTCTTAAACATCGTCCTAAAAAAAGTAGATAGATAACTTTTTCCAGCTGTGGAAACTTCTTAAGTACCTTTCTCTTTGCGCTTTTGCTTCTTTTCGAAAGGATTTTGCCCAGATTCAATAATCAATGCTATTTTTTGGACTCTCGTTAATTTAGGTATTTTCATTGGAATTTGCATTCCGTCTTTATCAGCGGATGATAAACAATATTGTCGATCATTACTTGTTGCATCATTACTCCTTGTATGATTTCCATTCTTAAAATACAAGAAAAAATGAAATATAAAGGAATTTTGAGGATTCTATTTGATGGAAATTTTGTTTTTACTAATATTTATATTTGTAAGTCCCGCTGTTGGCCTCAGACAGTTAAGAGCGAGGGAAAAGTATTTATTGCTTTAATAAACCCAGAAAAGGTTAATCTCAGAAAATGAGATGTTTGCAGGTCTTTGGCTAATTTTGGTATAACTCAACAAATGTAAACTACGAACCACATAAACATAATAAATTGAGAGTTGGTACAAAAGTTAAATTTTATTTGAATTTTTAAAAAAAAAGAAAATAGATTTAGACTACCTGTTTCAGTTTTTTGGCATCCAACAAATTACCGGAAGAGACCAAGTAAGCAAAGACAGTCAATGCAACTGCACTGTGCAACCACATTATTAATATGAGCTGAACTCTGCTATATAAGAGCTGAGCAAATCTGCTTTATTCTTCGAGATGAACTATAAGTTTTTGTCGGCCAATCCTTTCTTTTCAAAATCTCATTCTTCTAATATCAATTCCTTATGAGTAAATGGCTGAAAGTCTCTTATAGTTGTAATGTGATTTTTACGATAATTTTAAAAATTTTAGCAAGGAGAATATTAGAATCAATATTTGCCAAATTATTCTTTCATTTCAAATTGTTGGCAAAATGAATTTCAGTCGTCAATTATTGCAGAAATTTACAGGAAATGGTTATATTTATCTTTTTTAAGAGAAAATTGCAATCACCCTATTAATTATTTATTCACAATGTAAAATTGAAGAAAAAATCTGAATGCTTTGGAAAGCCATGTCGAGATAAGAAAATCTATCTTAATTCTGACATCTAATTGAGATTAATCACAGCAGCTGAGCTGTTTTTACTTTTTCGTTTTCACACTATTGATGTGAAAATGAAAAAGGCCGCAAAGTAAGTTGCGTTAAATATTCGAAATGCTTAAAAAAGAACGTCTAAGCTTAACAGCGCTTTGCAATATTTCTGACCTTGTAAGAAAAGGGACGTAAAGCATTTTAAATCATTTACTTGTTTTGACGGACACTCACACGCACGGCAAATTCGCAAAAGGGTGCAGCGATGAGAGCAAAAGTTCAAAATGATTTCGCACGATACTGTATAATTAGTGAATAAAATAATATTGTTTTCAAGAATCTCAACTGCGAAACTTGTTGGATAATTCAAATCCTGCATGAAGGCGTTTAAATTATTGTTGCGCTGTGCCCCAATAACATTTGCAATTAGAGCATACTACAAGCATAGATGAAAATTCATTTTTACTGCAGGTATTTTAAAATATTTTTCGACTCAGCGATAGCAAAATTAGCTAAGCTGACTAATTAAGGTTTTGCATTTAATTGGCTTACCCAACGACTTGTAAATTTGAAACAACGACCACTTTGTTTACATAAATTTTATGGTAGCATTTGGAAAAATATAATGAAACGATATGTTGAAAACTTTCGCAAAAAAATATTGAGATTAAAGTGGATTTAGTTGAAGCTGGATTGTACGAAAATGCAAATTTTGGAAAGGACTGATTGCAGTGTCCAACTTCATTAATTGTAATTTATCCTCCTGAATTTTTCGATTTACTTTTTAAAATGTTTCATTTAGAAACATTATTGAATGATAAAGGTCCATATCTTTCCAAATGTCAGGAAGAACTGTCACGACAGTCAAGACAGAAATGAAAAGAGATGCATTCAATTTTCTTGCAGTCCTTTTTAAAGTTTAAATATTCATCAATTTAAGAACTCAAAATGACGAAATGAAGAGAATACCAGTAACTATTATTTGCTTTTGTTAGATGACTCGAAATTCAATCAAAGAGATTAGCATCTTGAGGCGATTTATTCGAGTTCTAGCAATAGGATAGACATCGCAATCACTATTCCAATGGTCTCCAGTGCAAAATGCAATTTTCAAGCAAGTAAAAAGTATAAAACAAAAAAAGTTGGCAAACATTAAAAATGAAAGAAAAGGGAATGAGTGTATACTTATGAAATCTTTTTTGCTTGTCAGTCTTAAGAAGGAGTAAAATCAACGCGAAATGTTATCACGAATACAAATTATGCATTTTTCCGTAGATCTTTAAATACAGTGCGAAAAAAGTAAAATATTTTAAAGCGAAGTTTGAATAATTGATTTATATAATCAGATGAAATTTCATTTCTATGAATTTTTTTCTACCACCAGATGATTGTCATCTTCTTTCAATTCTTTTTGTAATTCGAATTTGAAACCGATTTTGAGGCATATTCAAGTTATGCTGCTATGAATTAAGTCCCAAAACTGTGAAATTATAAAAAATAAATGCTCATTGGTCTGATCCAACTAACCAATTCAGTTTTTAGAACATCATTGGATTTGGGCAAATAAAAATAATTATAAATGCATAGTGATTTTTTTCCACAGTGACTTTCTCAAAATTTTCCGGAAAAATTGTATCTATCTAAAAAACTAAGCAAAGATACCAATATGAAACCTTCAAAGAAAAACAAGAAAAGTTTGAGGCTAAAATAAGCGGATGAGAGGAACTGTTCACGAATTGCATGACACAGACTTTTCTTATCATTTACGATGAGCAAACCAAAAATACCCAAATGTGTTTTTTATTTTTTTTTTTTTTGCAGCATAATTACATTATTTGTTTTTTAATCTCAAACTTGCAAAAATATGTTTCTTTTCCCCTTTCGTTTCTCTGTTTGAAAGAAATAGCTGATGAGAATAGAACTTTTTTTTTTGACAGACTTGTCCCAAACTTAAATAAAAATAAATGATGTAATAATTGACAAAACGAATCATTTCCGACAATGAAATTCCAAAATATGAAGAAAATATTCATTGTTAAATTTTTACCACAAATTGTTTTCCAAGTATGATATATGGTCAGCAACCCAGCAAAAACCATGAGTCGTCACTTTGCAATCATAACTTTATTTAAGAGAGCTAATAATTTCTTCCAGATCAACCCAACAGTTGCATCTATTCATTCCCTGTCATCATAAAAATTCAGTGCAGTTCAGCAGCCAATATGATGGCATCAGTTTTTTCTTTTAAATTTCATTATTAAATTCAATTGAACTTCCGAGTACATCTGTTTCATTCCGAAATTGCTAATGAGGGAACAGAAAACAATTATAATAGTCCTTTTACAAATTAATGAAATAAATTGAAAGTTAAATGAAGATTTAAAATAATTTTTCCGTGGAAGAAAGTGCCTTATAGTTCTAGCTAAATCGTAGGAAATGAAGGAAAAGAAAACATTATATATCTAGGAGCAAGTAATGAATTCTATATTAGAAAAGGGAATGAAAGTATATTTGATAAGAGTTTGTAGTAAAAATTTCGCCTTATAATGTCTTCAATTCTTTTTATTATACTTTCTTCTCCTTCAGTTCTTTCAATGAAATTTTCGAAATAAGAAAATCCAAAAGAAAGAAGGCAATTTTTCGATTGAACTTGCCAAACATTTCGTCTCTGTAGCTATCTCAACTTGACTTTGATTTTCTTCGATAAGCTAATTTCTTAAACATATTGACAAATAATTTACATTATTTCGTCTTAACAACATGATATCGTTTGCTTGCGGAAAGTCTTTAAAGAATTCATGAGCAAATTTTAAAAAAAAATGAAATTAGAATAAGTGGCAGGAAGCAAGTATATTTACTACTAACTTAGAAATAGAGAAATTATAATAGAGTTAAAATATCACGAAAAGAGATGAGAAAAAAAGTTTCAAGCTGTTAGTTTTGATATGAGTACGATATGAAACGTCGAATAGAGCAGGCTAAATAGAAAACCAAAGATAAAATTAAAAATGAACCGATTCAGATGAACGATATATAAATAAATATTTATCTCTTGATAATCTAAAAAAGGAGGAGCATACTTTTCCAGCTTCTACATTGCCTCACAGTCCCACTCATCTACTATCATCATCATCATTATCATCATCATTATCATTATCATCATCATTATCATTATCATCATCATCATCATCTTAATCATAGCACTAATCATTGTAAATAGTTTTGTGTGATTTGCTGGGTAGAAATAATAGAACGAAACATCAAATTTAATTTTTTTATTTTTCAATTCTAAAAATTACTACCGCAATTTAAAGAGTAAAAAAGGATAGCTCATTCATCTGTTATTTTGGCATTATATTATGTCATTATGTCAACTGTTATCATGTCACAATGTTATATGTCCCATTTTCAATATTAATCAGCTATTATTGAAAAGAAAGTGGGAACATAAAATGCGAAAGACATAGAGAAACTATTAAATAACTGAATTCATTGAAATGATTAATTAATTAATTTATACTTTTTTATGAGATATGTCTTTCTTTCTTCTTCAATTAAATCACTTCCAATAATTTGGTTAACAGTCAAAGAGTTGGTAGTGTGAAAAATGGTAAAATAAGCTCATCCAAGTTGGACAGGCGAAACATCCATATCAAAATATCTTACAATCCATTATTTATCAATTTGCAAAGTATTAAAAAGATTTTATCAAAAATTGAAACAAAGTCATTTGCTTTGTGAAAATGAGTATTTCGATTTTTAATAAAATTCCTGTATTTTCTTTTCGTATTTTTGATTAATCCTATTTTCTTTGATATAATGCTTGCTTTGAATTTTAGATGAGAATTTGATAATTTTTTTTATTTATCATACTGACCATGAATAACTAGAAAAAATCCCACTGAAAATATTGTTATTACCAAATCAAATTAAATATCACTTTGTTTTTCAGTATTTCGAAAGATTTTCCATTCTTTCATCGTTATTCATTTTTCTTCGGATTTCAGTCACCACTGTAATAGAAGAATTGGCGGGAGAAAAAAAACACTGAGTGGTTGAGAAAAAGTTGATTTGATATCTGATATCATCTGAGCAGGAAACATTTTCAAAAGTTTCATATAACGGAAAAGAAACAAATTAATCAAGAAAAACGAAAAATGAACGAAAAAATAATTTTTTTGCAACATTAATAGAAAAACTAACAGATTCGATAGAGC
Organism: Mansonella ozzardi; assembly: GCA_029876185.1. NCBI lineage: Eukaryota > Metazoa > Nematoda > Chromadorea > Rhabditida > Onchocercidae > Mansonella > Mansonella ozzardi. The sequence continues at coordinate 39,308 of JARVGP010000358.1, read as the reverse complement.
ACTGATTTCCACTTCCGGCTTTCATGATGTTTCAAGAACTGCATAATTAATTTTTTATACTATTTCTACCAATGATTCAAGCGATCATGATGCTCAGAATTCTCCAATGCAGAGTAGCAAGAGAATATCTCATTAATTATTTTTGATCAAATGATACAAAATCATATTTGAAACAAAATAAATGCATTGCTTACAATAAGCCTAATATATTCCTCGAGAAATAGGAGTAGATAGAGCAAGCAAACTTCGAGAATTCCGATTAATCAAAACACAACATGATTCTGGAGTTGCATGTAATAGGAAAAAGAACAACTCAGCCAAGTAAAAATAATCAAAACTATGCTAAAAATATAGCTTAATGATTAAAGTTACAGTAATAATCAATAACTTCCATTCATACGAAATTTATGAAGTCGTTAATAACAAAATCACATACAATCCGCTCTTTTCTCTTATTTGATTGCACCAACTGATGAATTGCAGTTTACTCAATAATGAAATGATTCCAATTCTTTGCTGAAAGTGCATATGACAAAGTAACGACTCTTATCGCCATTGATACAGTCGTATTCTGAAAAATAGAAATTAATTTTTTCCTATTTTTTTTTATGCGCAAATAAATAAAATTCACCTGATATGCTTTGAGCGAATAGAAAGTTTCAAAAAATTTAATCATAAGGATTTCTTGTCTACAGCAACAATTCATTTAAATTATTGATTTAAAATTTTCACAAATGCTTGGAACACCGGTCACTGATATATCCTTTGGATTCAAAAGTGTTGGTAGGATCTATAATTTAATCAGTCACCTGATTACGAAGGTATAATAGAGTTCGTTCGAGAATTTTTCTGAAAAATAAATGAATAAGCGATTTTTTAGAGATTTAAGCTCCTCTTCTTTTTTCTAGATAATACGTTTTTAAACCACTAAGACAAAGGTAATTAAATAAGCTAATTTAGTACTAATTTGAAAAATCATTCAGTTCCTTCATCCAAATAGAGAAGATTTCAGGAGCAATATTTTCAGAGTAGAGTGAGCTAAGCTTATTTGAAGCACGTAGTTAGAGTGCGACAGAAAAAACACTCACCGTATGAACTTTCTAGGACTTTTCGAAATGAAAATCGTGACTTTTTTGCAGTATTGGGAGTATCCTAATTTGCTGGTATTCAAAAAAAAAAAAAAAATATGTTATCGGAATGAATAGATAGGATTTAAGATAGAAGCAATCAGATAACTTATTTACTTTTCATTAATGTATGATTCTGTGAAAAAGAAGCAAAAAAAGTCTCGTCGAAAGCTGCCCATATTTTTATGTTGCCGTTATCAGACTAAACCATCAGAGCACATTTGCATGCGCAAATGATTTTTCTCAAAACGTCACATCTTGAACCAAAACCTTGTTTTTGTAGTGAAAATAAATAAATGTCGCAAAAGGGATCATTTAAACCACCATTACATGTTATTTCATGATAAGTTACGCTCTTACTCAGATAGGAAGACTGAATGATACGTAATTATGACCGACTAAGAAACGACCAAAAGATGCAAACAGTTTCCGGAAGAGCCGATGTTTTTTGTAATCAAAAAAAGCAAAACAAAATGTAGTGAATGTTGCTTGAATATTCCTGCATAAGATTTAAGAATAAAACTTTGCAAGATCACCAATATCAAAGATATGGCTATCATATCTGAATTATCGGTGTATTTAGCGGTAGTTTGGCTTTTACTTCACAAGATAAATATTTGTCTTGTCTTTACTCAATGCAACTAAAAATGCTTTACTGTAAAATGGTAAAATAAATTTATTCGTTCTACTCGTTTTTAAATAATTAGCTGAATTACAATTTTCATTTCTACTGTTTGATTGAAATCTCATTTCTTGCAAATTTCATAGTTTTACTGCGGAATGCCATAGCTCATGCTATCATGCAACATTGAAGGGGCTATCATTTCGATCTGTTAAACAAGCTGTCTGTTCGATCTCAGCGCGATACGATTTGTTCGGTGATTGCGTGATCCGATACTACTCGCTCTTTCAAAAAATAAAAAAGAAATAAAAGCTAATGTAACATTTCGCAAAGCAGAAAAAAATGAAATTTAAAAATTCATTTATTCATAATATTTCGAAAAGATTATTGAATGTGACATATAGATGTATATTGTTACATGAAAATATATTCACATCACAACTTTTACACGCCACTAAAAGCTTTGCTCTCTCTTTACAAAAAACAAGAACTAATTTTCAGACACGAATGAACAATGGAAATTTAGAGTTTACTTCGAAAAATCTATTAGTTAAATTAATTAAAAGTAACTTTCAAACCCAGAGAATAATTAGGTCCCAATTTTCCCCATTTTTTCTCACTGATCAATTTTTTCACATTTTAGTAAATCTCAATGATATACTATTTTGAAAAATTCTTTAAACTTTTATAAATATGAAAATAGTTAGAAAATATCAAATAAAAAGTGGAGCTGATTATAGTTTCATGCTCCTGCTGATTGTTTATGAGGTAAATATTTTCCAAAAACAACAGCAATGAGGCTAATTATATGCCAATTTTATGAGATTAGCAACTTATATTCGCTCTCGCATTTCTTCTCATTTTCAGTATTCCTCAAAACAAACGAAATAGCAAATATGCGCGAAAAAACTATATTTATTAACAAAGCAATGCATTTAATTGTATTCTCATAAATAAAATCATTTATTCGAGCATCATTTCAAATATGCCTGCTTCAAATGAATTGAAATTGAGACTAAACATGAACTGAATTACACTACAAGATTTCTCTCGAGAAATTTCTAGAATTCCCAACATTTCTTTTACAATTCCATATCTCTTTACTTGCACTGCTTTGTTCATGGAAAATGTCTCATATATTAAGCTACTTTAGCTCAATATGCTAAGCTATTAAACTACTTACAACTTACTTTAGCAGATCATGAGCCACACTAAGGCATTCATCGAAAGTCTTGCTCGAGTTATCGGTAAACTCTGATACTTATGCAGTAGTTGAACAATATTTGTCATGCATTATTTTCTGCATCTAAGTTGCAAAATAAACTTGCGAAACACTTTTTAGCTTTAATATTTTGAATAATACTTGGTGACAGTTCTACCACCAATTGCAATTTAAAATTTATAAAAAACTGAGTATTATTCAATCTTTGCTTCTAAGCATAATTTTTAATTTGCAATTTCAAACTATGTAACTTTGTAAAGAGCTCAGGCGCTGCTAGATAAATATCTATCTGCAGTATGCAATTTATAGTTTCAAATCAAATTTGAAAAATTCTTTGCAAAAATTACAATTGCATAAAGTTATGAACAGATGCATGTATTATTATCGCTGATTTTTGAAAAGATTTTCACCATTAAGTTTTGACAATCGATAAATAACATTATCATATCGTCGTTAGTAATTCTTTGGATCTTTTCACTCTGTGCAAACACTATTTGGCACTATGCAATCACTACTAGCTTCCGAAAATTAGAACTGAAATTAAATTTTTTTTAAAAAAGTGTGAATGTCATCAATTGCATAAAGCTATGCAATCTTGCAGAGACCAACCTGAAAAATGAGCAAAATGCGGAATGAATGACAAAATATAAGTAATGGGTGGTACTGTATAAGAATATTATCAAAGTATCATTTAGGTCATCAAATAATACAGAATGCTTTGTTTTTGAAAGCATATAATGCTATCATATTGATTATTCGCAACGAATAAAACGGTGTGTTTAATTACACAGACCCTACTGGCATAACTAACAACATCGTGCAAAATTCCTTTTCCACTGCATACTCTCAGTTTCACAAATTTAAATTTATTATAAATCAGCTCGCTTCAAAAAATAACCAAATTAATTATAATCTTTGTAAACAAATGAAAAGTAAAATGTGAGTATGAATATAGCTCAGTCATTGCGGCGTGCGTCGAATATAATTGCTGCTAGAGCGTGAATGTTTGGATCATAAGTGAAACCACGTCTCACTTTTCCGGCAATTAGTAAATTCAGTGAAACTACACAGAGATATGAAATCATATAACATAATATTACATCAACAATCTCAACAAGTTAATAAATATGGAAATTTATTCTTTGTATAATCAGTGGATAAGCTGTATTATAAGCTTTTGTATACGATTTATAGCAGAATTAATTAGGTAATTGTTTCGTAACTACGACATCACCTTTGACAAATTCTTTTTGCTAGGAAGATCTTGATCAGCCAAATAGGTTATTAAGTTCTTTATTAAAGATATTTATTTAATCAATGATTAACTAATTTACTAGTCCATTTAAACGTTTAATTTCAACTCAAAACAGTTGTTTAAAATAAATAACTTGAAAAGTACCGTTATATGGAATATATTTACGTACATAGGGATTTGGATCACTAATAAACACAAAGTTTTCGATGAAATATAGACTGTTCAAGTAGTAGGCTTTACATGAGTTTTCAAATAAATATCCCTTCCAACTGTCTTCTTCATTTCTCTGCCTCATTTGCTGCTAATAATTAAATAATAGAAGGATTTAAAAGATATGAGCAAAAGGAATAGCAAGAAAACACTTGCAAAGAGCTAAGTTATCAAAATCGAATTTCCTGATGAATATCCATAAATTTATATTTTTCTATGAGAACTCTTGAACGCTGAAATAAATCTTTTAGTAGCTCATAAATTTTGTTACAATTTTTCAAGTCATCTTCTGCAATAAGTCTTCGTGACAACTTCAATAAGCTATTGATTTAGAGTCCTCATTCTTCTAATAACAATTCCTTATGAGTAAATAGCTGAAAGTCTTTTATAGTTGTAATGTGATTTTTACAATAATTTTAAAAATTTCAGCAAGGAGGATATTAGAATCAATATTTGACAAATCATTCTTTCACTTCAAATTTTTAGCAAAATGAGTTTCAGTCGTCAATTATTACAGAAATATACAGGAAATGATTATATTCATCTTTTTTAAGAGAAAATTGCGGTCATTCTACTAATTATTTATTGACAATGTAAACCTTAAGAAAAATTTTGAATATTTTTGAAAGCCTCATCGAGACTAGGAAATTTAGTTTAATTTTGACATCTAATCGAGATTAATTACAGTAGCTGAGCTGATCTTAAAGGAACTATTCGTGTTTCCCGAAAGTGAAAAAGGCCGTTGACTAAGCTGCGGTCAATATCCGAAATGTTGGTCATCCTGAAATAATTCAACCATAATCAGCGCTCTGTCCAATATTTCTAACTTTATGAAATAATATGAAGAATTTCATATTACTTGCCTTCTTTGACGGACACTTATATGCAAAAATAATCATTGCAAGAATTAATTAATTTAATTTACAAATTTTTATTAAAATATATTTAAATTTTACCCCATTTTATGCTTATACATTGATGTTTCTATATACGCTTTAATCTTATCACAATTTATGCTTGTCATAATGAATATTTTTCGCTATTTTTGCTGTAATATTATCTGTTATTGCTCATCAGTTCAGTTTTATTTTGGCAGTAACTGGACATATGTTTAATTTGTGTTATGTGTAAATTAGAAATATATTTCAATTTACATTTATTGAAATCTTTTTAAAAAAAATCTTAAAGTACAGATGATTGAGGCATTTTGTTGCGTCCATTAGTTTTGGAGAATGCTGACTGAGCTATTGACTTTTCGAATATGCCAGCCCGATAATCTTAAAAATGAATGAAGATCGTCTATATATTGTTGGCTTGCTATGAATGGCTGCAAATTAGATAAATTTTTCAGTAAGTTGGATAGAAATGTGACACATCAGAAAGCTTCAGCTCTAATTGGGTTGTCAATATCAGAGTCAAATGCGATACAGGCCCAGTAGAGAAATTCAAATTTCGACTCATAAATTGGCACCTTTAAGTGATTTAAGAAAAAAGAAATTTTTTGAAAAATACTGTCGTAATTTCACTAACTGATTAATTAATTTTGATATGTCTTTAGCAATCATACAGATTCAGTATGAATGACATATTGCATTCTAGAAACTTTTTTGTTGAAACTGAAATTCAATTGAATTTGTATTTCAAAAAATAATATATGCAAGCAATAAATAACTTTTGTTACTTTCACTCTTCTCTTTTGTCTCTCTTTTTAATACAATTCACTTATGTTCAAAGCAAAAAAAGTTTCCGAGATGACATAAAATATGAGAAAGTGAAAAAATCCCTTTTAATGTCCGTAAATGAGATCTATGTGTGCATTTATCACAAGGAGTCGGATCTCCCACAAGAAGTACCACTGTATTGTGGTTGCGGAAGTAATGATAAGAAAGGATCCTAATATTGGCACTTTCATTTATCTAATCTAATCAAAAACCATACCTTATTTTAATCGAAAAATCATCAATATTTTAAATATTTTTTCATAAATTTTACAAGTTTGATGTAAATGCTTCATGAAAACAAGCGTACTTCGAGTAAAAGGCAAGTGACATTATACTTTTCAATATTCTTAAAGTTAATATTCTTTAAGCTCTCGACGTAATTCAGCGTGAAAATCCAGTTATAGCAAGGATCAACAAGAATCTTCTAGTAGGAACGCAAGGTCACAAAAAAATGTGAAACGATTACTGGTAGATCGCAATATCTAGAGATTGAGTGGAAATTTTTAAAATTTATGATACAGAGGAGGTAAGTAAAAGCATGAAAAACAAGTAGGGAAGAAAAAGAAAGGGCAGAAGCAGATGAAGACAGTTTTGAAATAGTTAACAAAGATTTGGAACAATATTATCAAATGAGAAACTGGAATTCGATCATATGCGAGGTTCTGTCATTTGTAAAGGCAATAATAACTTTACTTTCATTCATTTACTTTTTGGAAGCATTCTTTCATCTGAAAAATGATATCTATTTAAAGACTAAGATGGACCTCGCGTATGACTCAATCACAGTAGATTGAGATTAGCACTTTGAAGTTATCACCATTCTCCTCAAATTTAATGGAAGGTAAATAGAGAACTTAAAATTCTGAAGTTCGTTTAGATACAACTGTTTATGATTTCATTTTAATCGATCGATTAATTTGATCTATATTTGTAGTATCATGTTCCAACAAATTTTGTAAACCGATTAAGAAATCTAAAAAAGTAGTTTTCTCCAAGTTCAATGAAAAATTTTCTTTTCCTGCAATTTCCGTGACGAAATAATTCAAAATTGTGAGTAATTTGGACAGAATTCATAAAAGTAACGTGCAGTTGTTGGATCTCTTAAAAACATGATTTTTAAACTATAACACAAATATGAGACTCTTTTTAACTAAGATCTAATTTTTTGAAACAAACATTAGTTGCAGTATGCAGAAATGTGCTAGAAAAGAAGTAAATTGGACACTGTCTTTATTGTCTTTATCCATCGCACTAAATTCCAAAAATTGTGAATGTTCTTAAACACTCATGCGACAAACTTTTGTGTCATAATTTTCAATTTATAAAAAGTCCTGACTCATTCCAATTTATAAAATGTTCCGGCCATATCAATGCAATCAATTATTGAATAATTTCTTATTTTCCTGAAATCTTATAACTAGCTTTCTTTTACACCCAGGTATAAATAATCTTCATTTAGAGTTGTTTATACATTTATCTCTTGCTGTTGCATGCGCAACTTGCGCGTAATATTCCGCTTTGCTTTAAAAATTTTATTACTAAATTTTCAATAGCCACCATTTTGTTTCTGAAAAATGGCTCTGTAATGGACCTAAGTAGAAATTGTACTTTCCTTGATTATAATTCAAAATAAAACTGAGGAATACAAAAAATACTAAAATTCCAATTTTTTCCGATGCTTAACGCTGAAGAACTGTAAAACTATTTTGGAACTTCATACACCACTTGCTAAAATCAAAAATTTCTAGTTGTTAAAGTGGAAGTTTAAAGAAAGGGCAAATGTAAGCATATTATTCTGCTAACATTCGCTCACCTTTATTCCATTTAATAAAACTAAAGTTTTAAATACAGAACTGATCTTTTTAGATTAAAAAAAACTTTTTTGAAGCAAAATTACTTCATTGTACTCTTCTTCCAAAACAAGGAGATTGGTAAAATGCAAGCGAAGAATAGAGCAATTGGATTTTATTTATTAGTGAAGTCTTGAAAAAAAAACGATAATTATTAGCATAAATCATCAATAATTGCGGTTTCATACTAGCTGACTGACTATTTATTAGCTGACTGACTATTGCTTTCAATCAGATTTAATTACAAAACATCTGCGTATGTCAATTGATTCCTTTCCAAAAACATTTCTAACATTTATATCGAGAGCCAAACCTTACTTACAGTAATTGTTAGAAGCAATTCAAGATTTATTTTTTACAGTCCATCCATTCATTAATTTATTTCCACTCATTTGTTTAATTGTTTATCTCCTCTTCTTTATTCATTATTTATCTCTCTCTTTCTTGACCCTTCAAATAAATTTATCATAACTTTATTTTTTTCCAATTCAGTTGTTACCATGAAGAATCATGAAGCCTGCTGGCCGGTGCAGTGCTCCAAACTAAAATATTTTTTATCAATTTAAAGCACATAATATTTCCGGTCATTCTGATTTTTGCTTTCCTTTATTTCTTCTTTTTCTATTTTCTATTTATCAATGCAAACAATTTTATAAAAAATGTCGCGTACTCTTCTATTTTAGCTGTTACTTATTTAACAAAGTCTTCATTGTTTATCGCTTTATTTAACTGAAATTCAGTTGGCATTATGAAAACTTTTGCAAATTTCATACTTTGTGACGGAACTATACCCGTGTTTGTTTTTTCATTACCAATCAAAACAGGATATTAAGTAAGACAGAAAAAAAAAAATGAAGGAATAGCTTCATTACGGCTGTATTTATAAGGAAAAAAGGTAGTTGAAAAGTTTGAACCAACTTTTGAACTCCTGATTTCATTTATGTTTAGTAGTTTCTGAAAAAGAAAAGTATCATCCGATAGCTATCTTTTCTTGATCACTAGCCTAAGAAGGGATAATCCAACACCAAATATTGATTGCTACAATTTGCTAGTGCTCAAAGCTATACACTACGTTTTATTATTAATTTGTATGGAATAAATAATCCTTCTGCTTAAAGTTAAAAAAAGAAAGAAAATACGAATCACTTTAGATTTTTATTTTCCTATAAGGAAAAGTCAGAATTATCCGGACTGAGCTAACTGTTCCACAGAATGGAATATAGACCGATTTCTGCTTCGTTGGGCAATACTGTTGATAGTATTTTCCAGAATCCTTGCTTTCCTCCCCGCTTCATCCATACGTTTGGCTGTTCTTTTCAGAACTTTTTTCGTTATTGTTGCTGGTAATGCGACACAAAATGCGCCAGACGATGAACTAAAAGATAAAAACAAGTGTTCTGTTCTCTCCAGTATTTTTTGATTTTTAATTTCGCATTCATTTTTAAAAACTTATTATTGATTTGAAGAATTCTTTTCAGAAAGCTTTTCAACTGGTCTATTTAGGAATTGTGAGAACTTACCATTTTGCTACTTTGAAATATACATTTAATTAATAATAAAATCTGCAACTTACTTGCTTTTGATCGGCAGTGAACGTAAAGGAGTGACTGATTGATGCGAAGAAGCAGCTTTGCGCAAAGCTGTCAGAGTTGTGACTGAAATATTGGACGATTCCGAAATTACTGAATTCACGGTTTGGTGCTTTGATTATGAGCATCAACATATTGGGATAGTTTTCGTATTTTTGAACTTTTTGTTTTGGTTCAGAATCACCTGAATGTGACAGCTTCTAAGTTCCAGTGTTTGGAATTGTTACCAGTCAGCAATAAATGTTTGACAATACGATTCCCAGTTCAAAATATTCAGGATAAAATTCATACACACTGAACCTATTATTTTCAAAAGTTGACCTATTATTTTCAAAGGTTTGACAATAGTTTCATGCATTGCAAGCGATTCATTGGTTTGGGAGAAGAAAAAAGCGTTACGAATGCCTATATTACCAAGAAGTCGAATTAAATTAATTTCAATTTTGAAAAGCAATTTATGCAAAGCAGAATTGTATTTGTAGGAACTTTTGTCATTCATGTAGAAATACCGGATAGCAGCGATTAAGATTAGAAAAAGCAAACTATAAGCTTCAAACTCAGATTGCTCACTTTTAATTAGCTAAGCCAAGCATAGCCATTAAACGAAAGCAATCAGCAATCAACATGTAAGGCATCAAATATACAACTGTTGAATATGTTGCATAGAATGAGAGTACAACTTAACCAATGCAGTTGAAAGCATATCACAGTTCTGAACATTTAATTCATTCCAATAAAAAACGGTCTCAAATATTTCGGTAAGCAATAATACAGAAAACATATCATTAAATGAAAAACAAGGTTTTAAGATTGTAACATATAAACAATAATTTTCCATTTAAAAAATTTTCAAAAAAATTTAAGCCAACAGCATCTTTTACATTTGTCTTTTCTAATTACACCACTTACATACAATTTACTATACATAGTTATCGGTGAGATTTAGTGCCACAGATATCAGGTGAAACCTAAACATAGAAGCTGATGCTACCAATGACAAACTCTTACTGTCGTTTTTTTAAAATGTTTCTTGCGCTACCATCGGTAATTAATAGCATTTTTTACTTTCGAATATGCTGTGTCGGAATAACGAACGATGAAATTTTCATTACATTTAAGAAAATTTTATAAATTTTCTCCCCTAAAATGAGCAAAATACTTTCCTTGTAAATAACGGAAAGTCCTGCGAAAGCCAAGAAAAGAGTTGAGAGGGATATCTAAATGAAAATCCTAGATTATAGCGATTTGCAAAACATAATTCATGCGAATTAAATTTGGAAAGCAGCTTATGATATCCGTCGATCGAACAAATTTAACTTCAACTTCATCATATTTCTTTCGAAACAAATAAAAAACTTTTATGTAGTTGGCCTTAGCCAACTTGTCAGACTACTCGAACTGTTTTTGAACCTGCAAATAAGCAAGATCAGAACTCGAGAAGATAATACGAGCATAATATATCTAAGCAAACTATCACTTTACAATGAGACAAAAGCGTAACTGTACTCGCTACTTTTCCCATTCTAAAAGAAATATTTCGTTTACGAAAACTGTTTTAAAAAAAACTGAAATATTCGAATTTTCGTTTCTTCTCCATTCATATCTCACTGCATTAAAATCATAATGTTAAGTAAACTGATGATGCAACAAAATAGAAACTGTCCGGTAATGGCTTAAAAAGAAGTCTACAAGATTCTATCCTGAATTTTTTGACAAATGCAATTTTTTTAAAGGCTTTTAAGAAATTTTGTTCGCTATTCGAAAAACAATTGACTAATTAAGTCATTTCTGTCATATTGTCGACAAGAACGAAAAGATCTATTTTTTAAAAAACCTTCAAGCTTCTTTCAAAAATTTTGAAAAAGTACTCAGGCTTTTTTCTTAAAAATCTTCGAAAATTTTCATTGTGTCAAAATTGATGACTCGCTGAAGCTGCTAATCGAAGTTGCCAATGGCAACGGGAAAAAAATTCCGGAAAGGAAACAACCGGGGAAGAAAAAGCTAACTGCTTTGCCGTTCGCTAGGATTTTATAGAACATGTGGTTCGAATTTCCCAAACATAAAAAGAAATTTCAAAATTAAAAAAACTTTTTTGCTGCTGGAAGTAATCATTTTACATAGAAATTGCATTAAAAATCGCTTTTTCTTTTAACTTAATCCTCCAATGAAAAAGTGAGCAAAACAATTACATTTGACAGAGGAAAAAAGTTGCCGTAGTGCCACACACATCGTTTAGTAATTCTATAAAATTTAAACACAAAATTCCTGACATTTGAAGAGAAAAAAGAGGGAAAAATAAATTGGAAAATTAGATGCTTGAAAAATGCAGCTTTCATAAAGAATAAAACAAGCATTTGAGAAAGAAAGTAAAAAATCCAAAGAAAAATTGGAAACAAATGAAAGGATATGCGGCACCAAAAAGAAGCAAATTTTGTGAAGGAAAGTGTGAGTGAAATGTTCGTGAATTAAAAAAATGCCGACAAATTGGTATATCACTTCTGGGATGAATAACAGAAAAAAATAACTTTTGAAGATGAGCTAAGAATGAAAGAACTGTGTTGGATCTTTCTTTCTTTTTTATTTTGACAAATTTCAATAGATTAAAAGTATGAGTTGCATCGTTTATTATCCATCACTTTGAAACATTCCCGTTAATAAATCATTTCACTCCAAAATTTAGGTGAATTTTTCTTTTTAAACTCGGAAATATTCATATCATTTTTCCTTCTCTGCATTTCATTTCATTACTTTCCCTTTCTAAGTGTTGATAATTAAAGTTCACGAAATGTCAAAAGGGGTTGGAAGTCAAAAGATTTTAACAAAAAATTCATAGCACTCATATAAATGTCATTGGGGCACTTGAACTGTTGACATTTTCTAATCTGCCTCTTAACATCGCAAACTGAAGAAACATTTGGTAAATGAAGATTTAAAATATGCTTTCAGAAAACTAAAGCACATCATCAAATGACATTTGACTTGTATTAATTTCATAATTAATAATCATAATTGCCCAAACAAAAAGAGCCGATGGTTAGCTGAACAAATGAATGCGGATGAGTTTTTGGAAGGATGGATGGATGATGGATAGTTGGCACCTTCAAATGTTATTATGAATCTGTGGTAGTAAATATTAAGAGTGATACCGATATTCTAAAGCATCTTTCGAAGTTTGATACAATTACCTACCGTAATCATCATTCTTGGAATCTGTCATATCCGTATTTTTGCTTCTAAAGGCAAACGATCGTACATCATATAGATCGACCTTATCGTTCATTAACTCTGCATCAACCGGTAAATTTGTTGATCCGTTCTTCAACTGACGTTCGATTTGATCCAGTGCTCGTCGCTTTGTATTTAGAGCACATAAATTGCATCTGCAAAATATTATTAATAAAAATTGACTAGATTTGTCATTTAAATTCTGGACTTACTTCTCATAGATTATATCATATTGTTAACTTAACAAAGTCGTTTTCCCCAAATTTTGAGTGGTTTGTCAGATATTAATAAGAGTCTCAAGATGAAAAATATTATAAAAGTTGCCTCGAGCAAAACAAAAATGAACAATGAGTTCGATCTTTTCTATTTTCCAGTATAATCCTACAGCTATAAAATGAAATTTGACTTCAATACCCTTAAAATTTGCCAAATAAAAGAGCGGGTTTCACTTAATTAGCCTCTAAAATTTGATAAATCATTGAAATTTTGCCATGACATTTGATTAATCATCGATTTAACGATAATGATAGCGAATTTCTGTTCTCGTCAATCAGTCTATATCGGAGAAAGGCAGCACAAAGAGGAATTGAACGTGAAAAGGAGAAATTGAGAGGCGGAAATATAAGCTTTTTACAGCAAAAATCAAATAATCCTCTCGAGTATTATAAAAAATTGGTCTGAAGAGGGCCTGATTGAAAGAATAGGATTCCGATCTCGAAATTTTCTTTCTCATAAGTTAGTTTTGAATTCAATCAGACGCCTCTTTTTTTTTCGTCGTTTTATTCTTTATAAACCAATTTGAAATGTACAGATAATTCATCTACCGGTTATTGTCTTTGCTTCCAATTTTTTTATCTAAACTTAATTTTGTTTGCACATAAATCAGCCAATTAAAATTTTTTTTTTTTTTTTAGAAAAAAGAAAAATAAACAACTTGGAGGAATACAGCTTTGGGAAAACTTTGATTAAGAGATTAAAACTTAAAAAAATGATTTTGGTGAGAGATTTAGAATATTAGTATCTGATGAAATAAGACCTGATGAAATGAAATATCTAATGAAAGAAGAAAAGGAAACAATTGTTCTTAAGATTTCAACTTGAAGGGAAATCCAAAAAGACGAAGTTTTGCTCATAGTTTATTTCATTTCATTTTTTTTTTTTGGATGATTTATAATAATGTATTGTGCAAGAGATTGAAATTTCATCGAGTATGCAAATTTGAAATTTCGGAAGGTCAGATGAATATTGATTAATGGTAAATGATGGTTAATTGATTGAAAATGAACCCTGAACAGTGCAACAAAATAGGGCAATTAATCAATGAAGGCAATAGTAATCTCAGTGCTTTTTCTTCTCCTTCCTGTCATCTTTGTAAAAATGACAAATTGGAAGACAATGATAAATTTTCAAGTCTAAAATATTGTTGCTCTTTGCAAACCACACATGAATAGTCTGTTGTTGTCATTGTCATTGCATTTACATCCATGCCAACATCATATCAATCAGAATTGAGAAAATTGAAATAGAAAAAATGCTAAATTAAATAGCCATTTAGAAATAAAATCTAAAATATTTCTCTTCCCCATTTAAGCCTCCTATTTTCGGCTATGCAAAAAAAATGATGCTAGAATATTGTCATTGTTTTGAACTGCAAAATGATTCATGAATTATTGCTGATCATAACTTTTCACTTTGAAAAATTTCATCAAAATCATAGAGCTCTGGGCGACATGTGAAAACGAGAAATGGTTTAGGAGAGAGCAACAATGGTATCATTAGAGAACGTTTCACGCAAACCCTTCGTGAAAAGTCTGATTATTTATAGCTTTCGTTTTCAACTCTGCCCATTGCTGACATTATATACCTTTCTCGTTTTTCTTTTAAATTGGTTTAGAAATTTTGAGAATTTACGATTGCTAAGACTTAGTGTTTGCTCCTCTCAGATTTATTTAGATTTCTTTAGCAATTTAAATTCAACTGCATTCACTTTCATTTTTTTTTTAATTTAATTGCATGAGATAGCAATTTGAAACTATTAATATTGATATTACGATCCAAATTTTCATAAGCTCGAAATTTAGTTTAGATAGAGTACTTGACAGTTATTAAATACCATGATCTAATTTGACATCTAAGGTAAGCTTACAATCCCGGCTATCAACAGAATTATATTGGGGTCGGAACATTTATTTTTGGAAATTATTTTACTTTAGTGATCAACCGTTCCTGTTGAAAATTTATCAACGATGCAATATAATTGGGATCATTTTTTTCGGGACTCATTTACGCATGATTTGCAGCTAAACAAGTTGTCGAAACTAATAAGTTTAAATTATTTTCTACGCCCATAAAATATTCAAACTGTGCTTTACAATCAATTTCCACGTGCGGAATTACTGTTAAAGTTAAAAGCACATTACAAATGAATTAAAGCACATTACAGATGAATTTTTTGAGCGGTCCGTAATCAGCCTATCCATTATTTGCATAATAACTTCTTATGGTTACATGCATAAATAACTTTTTAAAACTTTTAATCGATAAGACAAAATTTCTTTGCTATTTGAACAGCTGTCTTCTCCACCCAATCTTTTATTTGATTTCAAAATTGTTCGAAAGAAAACATGAAAAATTTCCTTTCTCAAATGTCGCTGTTAGTAGTCATGCAAATAAAATAATTTCTCTAAAGTGCTTGAGGAATTTAAATTGAAATGAATAAGAGGTGAAAAAATGGAAAAGTTGAAGAACAGAAATTTTTGTTTCGTTATCTTCAAAATGAAACAATGTGACCAATTTGTCGCAAAAATATAACAGTCATTTTTTTCTTCTCCATTTTTCTTCCTCTTTTTTTTCTTGTAGCAACAAATGAGCATTGTGTTGAATAGAGGTCATTTCGTGCACACATGCACGAAATGACCATAATCAAATTTTTCATTTGCAGTAATCCATCCTCCTATGGAACGAAATATTATTTCAATCCACTGAATATATGAGGAACGCATAACAAAATTATTGATGTCGAAAAAAATTTTCATTTTTTTGGGCATTAAAATGGCATTAATTAATCGGTTTAAGATTGTTTCGGAAAAAAATTTGATCCGAAGAATGAATCGTTCAACTTTACCTCCTTAGAGACAAAAAACAAATCAAGCACCCTTCATTCGAGAGGGAAAAAACTCTCAGAGATTAATTGCTTTGTGGGAAAAACAGTAGCACAGTAGTTAAATTTCATTGATGCATTCCTGAAAAAAGTTACGAGTTTTCCGCCTTTTTTAAAAATTTTAAATTATCCATCTGTGCAAAATATCTAATTTGTCCATTTTGCTTTTCCATTTCTTAAAATTGATGAAAAATGATTAAATTATTTCTAAACTCAATAGTATTTCTAAACTATCTTGAATCACTGAAGTAAGTTACAATCTCGAAAGTTATTAGCGCCTAAAGATATCAAGATTATGTAAGATTGACAACATACGTCAAATTTTAATACAAAGAGGAATGCTGAGAATATTTGAAATCATTACGTGAAAGATTCCGAATCATACATAATTCTCATTCTTTCTCAACGTCATGAGAGAGAAAATGGACAGATGAAGATGAAAAATAGGAGTGACAAATGACAAATAGCACATAACCTATTACTGCATACTTAGCAAAGACAGTAATTTGTGTAGTTCTCGGAAGCTTCAAAAACTTACGGACAATGACGATAGGGACATTTCTGCTTATGACCTTTTTTCGGCTGATTAAATAAACCATGATTGGCGCACAGTTGGCACATATACTGCTCTTTTGGCATCTATAATTAAACTTTTACAAGTAATTTTAAATACGGCAGAAAAGCCAAACATTATAGTTTAAAAATCACTACTGATATTAACTGATGATATTTCATGTATTTCTCGGACAAAATAGCATTATAAACAGTACAGACCTCCTGATAATTTACTACAAACATAGTTCCATTCATATTATGCAGAAGAAAGTTAGTTTAATTCTTGTGGTTTATAGCTAAGTTAGTTCAAATCTTGCAAAGAGAAATCAATTCAGTTCTACATTTTGACTGATATCTTTTGCAAAATGAAATGTGACACAATTATTACTTAGTTAAAAAGTTATTACTTTTTTTAGCTAAATAAAGCACATTGTATGAGCGTTCATTAAATTATATACATTAAATTTAAGAAAAATTATTGAACGATCAAAAATAATTGTTGCAAAAGAACACATAAATATGAATACGACAATGTAAATAATTCCTGGGATTTTTTATATAGAAATTAGCAATAAAATAAGCCTAGCTGATACTCGCTGTCTTTACTATTCTAATAAAATATTATTCTTTTGACGAATTGAGCACTGCAAATTGAGGAAGTTAGAATTGATGCTCATTGCTAATAAATGCAATAGTTAAATGCTGTAGTAATCAAAGTAATAATAATAGCAATAATAATAATTATGACATAACAATTATAATAAAAATTTTCTTCAGTAAGAAATTGGAAGAATATTAGCAAAAGTTTACAACCAATTCCAACAAATCATGAAATTTGAAATATTTTTAAAAACAGAAGGGAGTGGAAGAGAGAAAGAGAGAGAGAAGGAAGGCGGGAAAGGGAAGAGAGAGAGAGCGAAAAACGGAATTGAAAGTTAAAAAAGGCGGTGCCTTATAAGTGAAAGGCGGGACATATCCAGTGGAAAGTTATTATACTTTTACATTTTGCAACCAACCAATGAAATAAGCGATATGTCTTTTCTCTCTCTCTCTCTCTTTCTGGCTTTCTCTCTCGCGCTCTCTTCCACATCGGTGTAACACGATAGTTAAAAGCTTAATTTAAGTGAAATTTAAAAATTTCTCCAAATATTTCAAAAGTTAACAGTCTTTTGTTTCAAATCATCAAAGAGCATAAAAGATATCATTTGGATCATTAAAGGATTAAGTTCGAAAAACATTCTGAAATGATTCAGCTCAATGTTACTGTTGCAATATTAACCGAAAAAGTTCTGTTAATTGAATTAATCGGATTTTTACTTTATTAACTGAAATGTAATGATGAATTATTTCCATTTTGCTTGAAAGCTGTTCAATGAATTATTTTATTAAATCATATATAACAGCGATCTGTTTACTAACTTTATGTAGAAACTGTCATGTTTACACAACTTAGTTTCTGTAGTTCTCCAAGTAAAAGTTTGATTTTAAGTATTAGATTACTAAAAATAAAATGGAAAATCAAAATGAAAGATAAAGTAGTAAGGAAAATAAATTTGCAAATCTCATTCAAATATTGCAATAGATTATAAGCAATGGATGAATGAGTTGAATAATATTTTATTTGAATCAATCATTTGTATAAATTTGAAAATTAGTAGAAGAGAGCAATAAAAGAAGATATTTGTAATCTCCATTCCATGCACTTTTCTACAAGATTAAATTACTTTAATCATCCTTCTGCTAAACTATTTTAAACTTACTATAATTGATTCTGTTACCGAAAAGTATTTAGCTTTGAAAAAAATGTTTGTTGAATATAATTCAAGCCAGAGTATTACCTTTGACATTATAATTTTCAAATTTAATCATAATATATCAGTTTGAAAAAAAAAAAAGGATTTGATAAATTTTATCTAACTATCAGAAACGCTCTATTGATAACAATCCATTTGTTAAATGCACATTCGCAGCACAAAATTTTTGATGTATTGCAAAAGACAGTATGTGATAATCGATATGCACTACTTTTGATAATGTCGGTGGATGGGTGTGAAATATTGTCATTCATTTCGTTGTAGTAATCTCTGATAAACAGTATAGTTTGACAATACTTAGTGAAAAAGTGAGTTTGAATGACAAGCAACAAGGAGAAAACGAGTCGAATTGGCGAAAAACTTTCAACATTTGTTCAAATATTCTCACAAAACACTTGCTCATTTACTCAAAAAAGCAAATAGAAGTAACTGACACCATTTGACAATGACACATTTTTTCCGATGATACAAGAGTAAAGTTATTCATTCTCGTTTTACCTTTACCTGACTCAAATCAATTGGGGTGTAATATTTTACAAGCTGATAGCTTCACTCAGCTATGACTTAAGTTATTTCCTCATTAAACACTTTTGGTAATTACGTTTGACATGCAATTATAATCAGCACATGATTGTAGCACATAATTTGGTTTTTAACATCCAGCCAGTGATGAAAGCACATAATTTGGTTTTTAACATCCAGCCAGTGATGAAAGGTAAATGTAAATGTAAATTAATACAATAGGCGACTATTGTATTAATTACTAAAGATAAGTTTGCAAGTTTTCGATAACGACTCTTCAAATCTTTACATTTACATTTACCTTTCATCACTGGCTGGATGTTAAAAACCAAATTTATGCAATCATGAAAGAAAGGAAATACTAATAAATATCTAGAGATGAGATTTACCAAAGATTGATTAGAAATTATAATCGAAAATGTAAAGGAAAGAGGAAAACTATGATTTAGCGAAAGCTTGTAAAAAAGGAAAGTTTCTTTTCAGAAAAATTTATTATTTAAAATCTCTTTGAAAATTGAAAAGAATCGAAAAAGCCACAAATCTAAGGCCCCAAATCGTTTCAGCGATCAGCCGTCCAACTAAATGAACATGTCTTATATTAATAATATATGGGGAAATTTTTCGTAAATTGTGTCAATAAATTATAAGTGCAAATATTTTTGCAAAGCTTAAATTTTTTGGTACCGCTATGAAATCATTCACTCCTTAACTTTTTCTACTTTCCTTTTTTTGGTTCTTTTCTCATTTCATGTAAGTTTAAAAGAATAGAAATATCGGATAATAACTATTTTTAGAGTTTGAGATCGAAATTATCGTATATAATATCGATCGTAGCCCAAGCCGTTTGAAAAGTGCTAATAATCTGAAACTTTGGTTCGGTTACGCAGAAGAGCAATGGATAAAAAAAATGAGGAAAATTTTAATTTTCAAGAAATTGGAAGAAACTTCAATTTTTATTTTAACAAGAGAATTTTTCTCCGCATCCACTTAAGATTTGATGTCTTAAGTGGACATTACCGTTGATTATAGTATCAACGAAACCCGCACATTAAGATGAATCAGTTCTTTTCTGCAGTTGTTGATTGATTGTTTGATTTTTAAGCATATCCCTATTTAGTTTGCAGTAATTTGTTCAACTGACTGAGTAAGTAAACAGATGAACATGGCGATTGAGACAAAACTCTGTGGCCCAAATCACTAACCTTTGGTCCAGACATTTACCTAAGCTTTGCCAACGGAAATTAAATCTTCCAATTATTAATGTCTGTGAAACCTTGTATTCGGTATGTTTAACAGTCTGTTGATCGTTCTTCTCAAATATACTTTGCCGACATTCAGGGATCCATAGTGGCAGCAAATTCCAAATACTGATGATGGCCTTTTTTCAAGTAAAATCAAATTTAATAATATTTTAGGGTTTCTTTTCCGCACACTACTGATCCATCTTTCGTCGTATGCAAAAATCCAATCGGAGAACGATTTATATGAAAGAAAATGATATTTTTATGTGGTGATTTTCTCATCCTCGGTCTGGCAGAGGATCCTAGCAGAATTGACTCGCGTATTAAAATAATATATAATAAGGCTACATTTTTTTGATAATGACCTCAATACAGAGCAACAAAGTTCGGTAATACAAAAATCACTTTTGCAATTACCTTTACAACAACTTAATACTTGTTTTCATTATAGGAGAAAAATATAGCACCATGAGTTGATAAGGTTACTCATCAGTTAGATTCAATAATTTTTAGATTTCCTTAAAATAGTTCACTTATTGATCATTTCATTTCATTCGTTTCGCAGTCGTTCCGCAAATCTCTTTCTTTCCCTAAACTATGCATCAAGCAATTCGAATATTGGAAGAGACGCTTAGATTGAATGCAATTTCCATTTTTTTTGTGATACAAGCAAAGTTGTTTAATACTTTCAGTTCAGAAAACCAAATTTTCTCACATCAAAATCTGTCCTTGTTAGGGTTGTTTAATGGAATTGCTTTCGCTACACTTTTTTTTTTCTTTTTTCAATATCTCAACATTTTGTATCATTTTTTCCCTAAACGAAAATCTTTCAAAAATTTGTAGCAAAAACTTCCTGAAATTATGATTTAACAAAGGAAAAGCAATGGAAAGAAGAAATGATTCAAAGATGATGAAAGAAAAAACTTCAATAGAATATGACAACGCGCTCTGTTAGAAAAAGTTGAATTGAAAAATTAAACAGATCGTTAAAATGTGAAGTTTCGAATATTCTCACTTATAATATGTGAAAAATATGACACAAATTCCCTTATACTTGATCTTCTAAGATTTTCATTAATTTCTTTATTGTCAAATATGTTTGTGGACATATACAGCGTGCTATTTCTTTGCACAACAAACAACACTTTGTAAAGGGTAATAAGATGGAATTGATGCAAATAAATTAGAAATGAAATTGAATTTAAACAGACTTTTGATTTCAAAACATCAAACTATGATTCTTCACAAAATTTTTATTTTGAAATTTTCCAAAAATTTAACAGTTCAATTAAAAAATTTCATTTGGAGGAAAAATTGCTAAAATGAATGGCACGATAAATTGCAAATGCATCAACATCCATTGGGATCATATCATTTCATAGCGCGGATCGTTAGTTTGAAATAGCTGAACCGCTCAGATCTAAAATTCGATTTTTTGGCATTACGTGCAAATGTAACAGTCGTGAGGACGGATTGGTTGTTTCCAGGTCGCATGTACGGTCATCCTGATTTGTAAGAGTAAGAAAGGGGTGGAAGAAGGCGCCTTTTGAATAAGATAAAATCCATGGGTTAGGATTTGAGGAGCATTGAATAAGACGCATCTGTTGTGAAGAGTTAGGACTTGGAAAAATGGAAAAATGTATTTGTCAATGAAAATTCAGGGATTGACGTTTTACAAAATGTATTTATGCGTGAAAAACGTGAAAAGCTTTTTCCTAATCAGCACGTAGAAGAACACATTGTGTTAATGGAAGCTTTAAGATAGTGTTGGAGAAGACAATCATAGCAATGGCAATGATTGCGGAAAGTACTGGAAATAGTAGCATATTCGCATAAAATTTCTTTTATAGTGATGGTAAAATAAGGAGAGAGTTAAGTTGATAAGGTGATAAGATAAGATAAAACACTACATGAGGAAGAGAGAAGATACGTAAAGAACAGTGAGTTACAGTTTGATAAGAATAGTTTTTAAATATTTCCAAGTATTCGTTGTTTCATTTTCTAACAAGTTTAGAGCTTCATATTAGATTAATAAAATTCAAATCATGAGAAACAAAAGGTATGGTGGTGAAAGGTCAAAGTGTTGATGTTATATCAGATAAAAAAAAGCTTTAAATGCAAATCAGAGGTTAGATATTAGGTATGGATATGCTGAGCGGAAAATCTCGACGAATAAATACCATGAGTGTTTGTAGAAAACTTAACAATAAAATTTAATTAGGGATATCGGCTGATGACCTTATTTATTGATCTTCAGATTACCATTGATCTGTGAATGATTCTTGATTTTTGAATTTTGTTTTAATCTTTTAGTTGCTAAAGTCTTTTTTTTTTGATTGTTGTTGATCTTTAATAATCGACGTTACCACCGTATGATCAGTTCTTTAACCTTCATTAATAATGACTTGGTAGTTTGTAAGAGAGGTTTAAAATTTTTAGACTATTCCGAGAATGCGTTTTCGAGGTTGGGGTCGCCGTGGTCCTGCGCCACTTTTTCCACCTTTATATGGACCTCCACATGGTGCTACACAATCAGGACCGGTATTTGCATGTCGACCAATGTCATTTGATTTAGCACTCTGTGAAGCTAGCTTTCCAAAAATCAAAGAATTAGATGATACCGATTTGGCACAGGTATTTCGCATTGCTTTTTATGTTTATTTTATGACACATATATTTTCATTCATTTATTGATGTTAGCTTTTTTCGAGGATATTCAGCTATATTCCGGGAAATATTCCAGATTTTACTTTTTAATTAAGGCAATAACAAAGCGGCATCAGGAAATCACGCCAACACCAATTGAACAAACAGCAGTTCTTGGATTGATTTCAAAAATCAAGGCTGCAATTGAGAAAATCAGTGCTGCCCCAGACCTTCTGCCCTCAGTGGTAAGTTGCTTTCTTGTTGCTGTAATTTAATAAAAACCAATAATCTAATGCTTTGAGTGATTAAAGAGTTTTGAGAGCGCCATGAAAGAATTATGCTTGCAGTTGAAATGATTTTATGCAAGATTGCGTGGATTATAATAATATTACATATGATATTGAGTGCAAAGTTTTTTTATTGTTTTTAGACTGTTGAAGAATTTCGTGAAGTAGGATCGTTTCGAAAAGGTACCATGCTTGCGGGTCATAATGTTGCTGATATTGTTGTTGTACTACGTTCGCTTCCAACAGGTATACTTAAGTTGGTTTTTTAGAATTCTTAGATTTTGGAAATACAGTGCCTTGCGGAAGCAGTTTCATATCAAATATGTTGTCGATCCTCAGGAATGCTGCACATCATTCAAGCATTAATTTTATCTATTACTGGTTTTTATTTCAGTGGAAGCAGTGTCAGCGCTTGGGCAGAAGATTGTTGAAGAGTTGAAAGCAAATGATAAGGAGGGTTCGCTTTATCATTTTTTCCTAAATTTTTTTATTCGTCTTCTAAAATTTCCTTATTTGCACTTTCGCCTTCACGTGCGTTCCACGTCAGAATTGTCCTCTTGCTACTCGCGAAAGGGCATTTTTGCTGTGCTTTAGCTCTGAGCTGATTGAACTTCATACTTTTGAAATTGGGTTTGGCTTTCTCCCTTTCACATTTTTCTCTGGTACGAAATAGAATTTTGGAATGCTTCAATGTATGGCTGTATTGCAGTATATGGCTGTATTTCTCGAGATTTCGGTTGCGAATTAGCTGGAGCAAATGCTGTTGTACGATTGCTAGTAACTACAGTTCCATCCAATGCAAAACTTCTCGAACCCGACCTTCACTGTGCAGTTTTTATATTATTGAAGTTTGAAATTAAGATTATCTCATTATTATTGTTGGTATTAGTGAATTTTTGAAATAATTTTATAATTTAAAAGCTTGCAATGTAATAAAATTTATAATATAATAAAAATGAAGTTATAATAAAATTATACCTTTATTATTTAAAATTCCTGTTTTCTTTCCAGTGAAAGAGGGCATAATGATCTCACATATGGCTGCTCTCAGACATGCTCGATGGTTCGAAGAAAATGCGTCAAATCCAACTATTAAAGTTAGCAAGATGATTTAATCGCTTTTTNAGAAAATGCGTCAAATCCAACTATTAAAGTTAGCAAGATGATTTAATCGCTTTTTTTTTACAATTATATAAAATTTCATGGAAATGTAGAGTAATTTCCATATTTTCTTTACCGTTTTTTCTAGAAATTTTTACCTGTAACGACTATTTTGCAGATTTTGATTCGCATTATGAAAGATATTCGTAATCGTTTCGATCAGTTGAAAGACTTGAGTATATGGAATATAGAATTAATTGTATGTTGACTTTTCTGGATTTTTCATAACATTTGTATAAAATCTAATTTTAGTTTCAAAAAATGCAGATTTTATACTCCTAAACAAGGTTATGCTATTGTATAAACTTCTTCAAGGTTTTAAAATGAACTGTGAGGTAAATAGTTGAAAGCATGGGAAAACAGAAATTTGAGACCAAACAGAATTAGGCATTTCAGTTATCTCGATATTTGTCTTTTCATTAGTTTGATTTAGTCACATTATGCGGTAGTGAATACAGCATCACAACAGCCGCTTTCTGCGAATCAAGCATTTCGGCGGTTTTTCCAACTTCTTGCTGCTGGATTGTTACTTCCCACTTCGCCGGCTCTAAGTGACCCTTGTGAGCAAGCTCGGCGTATTCATCAATCTCTAACATATGAACAAATGGTTAGAACTAATGCTAATTTCGATGCTTCAGATTTTCATCTATTTTTTTTTTTTAACTGTTGAAACGAAGAGTAGGAATAGAACCATCCAATCACCATCAACTTTTTTTATTTGAAAATCTCTCTTATTTGGTATTTTTTTTTAGTTCGAAAATTTTGTATTATTACTTTGCAATCCTCTTACTCTTACTGCTGGTCTAGACTTTTTCATTTTGCATTCGCATTCATTTTTCAGGATCAGTTATGTAGCGCATCACAAACATTGTTGCGAATTATCTGTCATGGTGGTTACAAGCATGTATTAGGACTAGAAACTTCGAAAAGCGGTCCGTATTTCTGTTAAAGCATTCTTTGTTTTTTGATGTAGAGCATAGGAGTTGATTTTTCGAGAGCGAATTTTCCAGCATTTATTTTGGAATTGTTGCTGAATCCAGTTTTAGATTCTTAAATTTTTAGGACTGGTAACCGATATGACGTTTTGGGGTGATGTGATTGTTACACCATTAGAAGCAGCTTATGTTGATAAAGTAATGGAGCCTATGTACGAAGATGAAATTTGTGATGAAAAATCGGATGAAACAAAGACTGATAGTATGGATACTTAAATTTCAAAATGATTTAATTATACTTTCAATAATTATGCTTTTTGAAAGTGGTTTAATTATGTGTTCTTTCTTGATACTTTGCATAATAGATACATAGTTGGTCATATCTTTCTTTTCATAGTTATTTATTTTTAATTCAGTAATTTTTGGAAATTTTTTAGAATTCGTAATTTCTCGGCTAAGCCAATAAGTCAGAAATTGCAGCAGAGTTTGCAATTAATTTTGAACTACAAATTTCTGTTTCAGTCTTGCAGTTTTCTCTGAAGTAATCTTTGACTTATTTTTTAATGGATATGTTTTATATTGTTTTTTATTTCCTGTTTTCCAACTATTAATTTTGAACTGTTAAATGCTTTATGATTGATGCAGTCTGATAAAAGATTCAGGTGGATGCTTCCGTTTTTATGTCCTTCAGTTTATTAATTACAGTCGTTTTTAGATTTTCTTATATCTCAGTTTCTTCTCCACTTTTTTGCTGAGAATGATTTTGTGATTGTATATACTTTTTATGGGTTTTCCAATTATTTATTTAAAGATAGGATTTTTTTTTTAAGGACTAATTAATCCTTTTTTGCCATACTCATTCTAAGATTTGGATTGGTTAATGCTTTACAAATCAAATATATGAGTTTGTAAGTTACGTAAGCCTTTTATAGTTGATCAGTTCTTGATATTCTGATTTTAAGGAAATGCATGGACATGAAATTTGCTTTTTCCAATATTGAGATGTAAGAAATCGTGGAAGGCTTACCTTTTCCCTAATTCTGCTCTTATTCATATAGTCCTTCCTTATGCACAAATCATTTTTCTGAAACTTTTTTTTCCTGGGCTTGGAAGTATTTTTTTTCATAGCTGCCTAACGTGCTGGTAAGGTTTATTTCTTCAGTGTTTGTTTTTCTTTGAACGATCATTTATGTAACTATGGAGGAGTATTTGTAGATGGTTTGCAACTGATTTTCTTTGATGATTATTATTTTCTGTAGTTAGGGATTTTTAAACTCAGTTTTCCAGAACATTATGGCGGAACGTCGTGCGTCATCGTTGACTGGTAATTTCGAACTGATGATGCCAAAAGCTCTTGATGTAAATACGATAACGAAAACGTTGAACCGAATGTTTCCTTCACTTCAGCTTGTTCCTGCTGATATCCAGAAACCGACGGTAAGCATTTTTTTTTTTTTGGAAAAGCTGCCACTATCACCATGGGGATTGACACTTATAAAACTGATGACTAAGGTTGCATTTTTTTGTCGTTGTTTTTCAAGTCTCTTGTTTTGCAAGGTTTCACATCAAGTAAGATCGTCTGCTTTTTTGAATACTTTTTTCATGATAAGAGGACTGTAATTTATTGATGCTTGTACAGGCAACACCGATCAGAGTTGAATCTGTTTCATGATTTCTGGATTTAGATTCTCGAAATTCAGTCTTTTTTCCTAAGACACTGCTATTCTAATTAAATAAGAAAAAGGAGATTTAATTGGGACAGAACGAAGAAAATTTAAATCTTGAGGGAATTAAATTTCTTCTTGGGTCTTCTACATCTTGATTTTTTATCATGATTTCGAATTTTCACTGTTCGAAATTCAAAATCAGGACGTTAAAGCAGTGAAATTAATCCATCTTTTCTTCATTCTTTTTTTCTCTGTGTTCATTTTTACATCATGGTTTGAAGATGTATCGATATTTCCCACTTTTAAAAAACTAGTTTTAAAATATGTTGTAAATAAGAGAGGGCTCTTTACAGTATATTCAATGATTCTTTAATTGATTTTATTTGCTCCTTCAAATCAATGTTTCAAGTTCATTATGTTGAATCGCACCCACGTAACGAAGTTTTATCGTAAGCGGTATGTGGTTTCAGGCTGAATTAATGTGTACTATATATCAGTATATCACCCAGTACATCATGGATATTCCGGATGCTGTGTATACGACACCACCGTTTACATTGAGTAACACCATGGATATGGATTTATTCATTCAGGCATACCCGAAATTAGTCATTTTTAAAGCTCTGTAAGTCATTCTTGGCGTGCCTTTTGCTAATGTTCTCGATTTCGATTCTCTAGATCTTATTTTCTTATATCGTTATATAATAATAAAAATAGGGTCTTGAAAACTATTTATAAATTAAATTTCAGCAAAAATTACCCTTCTACATGGATCTTTAAATAAATGATTCTGTGCTAAAGCTTACTTTTTTTCTTGACTGCCAAAAAGCTCATTAATTAATTGAGTAATCAAAAATCTTTTAGGTCTGCCATTGTGGAAGATATTTCATCAAATGAGATCCAGTTCAGTTATCTTGATTTAGTTGCACCAGATCCAACATCGACACGAATTCTTCTTTCGACCCTGCTCAATTTCATTGAATTCACAACAAATGCTATTGAGGTTTGTTAGAACTAACACACTAATTCAGTGGTTTCTCTCAGTAAAGAGTTATCGTAAATATTATCTGTGCTGGTGGTCTTAATTTTATGAATATCTCAACTCGAATATTTTTTAAAGACTAGTCTTTATTTCTTTTTTCGTGGTAGTGATTTTTTGTCAGATTTATATGTTAGTCAATTTAAGAGCAAAACAATGCAGTATTGATATTTTTTGTTAAAGATATTTATAATTTAAAAAATATTTCTATTTGGAAATGATGTTACTGATTGTCATTTCAAATTTCAGAAAGCGCATGATATATTTAACAGTGTCGATAGCCGTAAAAATGAGCTGGAATCCAAAGGACGTAGTGTTATTGATCTTAGAAATGAAGTACAGCGCTTGCGTAATGATGCGACCAATCGGAAACATTTGGAAAATGAGGTAATTGAAATATAGCTGCATAAAAAGTGGATTTTTTTCTACTTGATTTAAACAAATATTTTTTTATAATGTCTGGAAAGTAATAGCACCAAATTGCATGTTGTGCGAGGCTGTGTTTTCTTTTTTGTTGATTCTGGCGAATTATTTGATGAAATATTTTTAGTGCCGTGAAAAAATAGATGTCCTAGAGCAAAGTATTAAGCAAACATATGGTGAAATTGAAGCAATTCAGGCAGAGCTAAAAGCACTTTGTCAAAATAACACCGAGATGGAGGAGAAACTGGTACACTTTTTTTAATCTAAGGGTGAAAACTGCGCTGAACAGTAATTATTATGTTTTGGATTTCGTTGTTATGTAATTATCATCTTTTTTGCGGAAAAAGTCAATTTTTCGAGAAAATTTAAATTTATGTTTTTATAAAGGATCTCATAGGTGGAAGTACAAAGTGAGATTAAACGCCTAACATTTCAAATTGATGTAATTGATCGCGATATCGTCAATTCACCGGATCGTCTGAATGCTGAATTAAATGAATTAACAAAGGATTTGGAAATTATTCGAAAAGAAATTTCTGCTGAAAGGTGCGCTTATAATTATTTTGTTTTCGTAAATACTAGCCTTCATGCGGTTGCTTCGAGTTTTTAAAGTTCTTATTTCTTCCGTGTTTCTTGTTCTTTGGTTTTGAATTTTCTTTGAGAGTTTTTAGCTTAATTAAGGCGAAGACCGCAAGTTTTATCTATTGAAAGTCAGTGGATAATTTTTGTGAGAATTTTGGATCAGGATGGATAGGTATTGTTGAATGCTCTTCTTTGCATCAATGCGCTTTGCATGTTTGATATATGCATGTGTTATCACCTTTTAGATATTGCACAAGACAATATATGTCATTTTATGATTTCAGTCGTAAGAAATGGGAATATAAGGAAAAGCAGAAAGCTATAGTCACGATTGCTCGATCGGTAGAACATTTCAAGGAGATTCTAAATAAACTGCTTGAGCGACAGGTGGAGTCTTATTTTTCATTCAGATACTATGTATTGTGGCTTTATCTTGCAATAGATAGTATTCTCCATTTGATATGAAACCTAATTAAATAATTAGGTTTCATATCAAATGATGTCTTTTTATTTTGCTTGAAAATTTCGGAATAATTTCCAGTATTATATTTTTCACGGTAACGAGGCCAATTGTGGTGACGTTTCGCGATCTTTTACCGTTTTCTTTAATTTCAATTTAGGATTAACTTTTTCCGACGATTGGTTTTACTCGAAGTCATTTTTGTTTATGAACAAAAATGAATTCATTTTGAATCTGTTTTCTGGACTTTCAGAAAGAAGGTGCAGTAATCGAAGAAGCAGTAGTCGCTGCGGAAGAAAAACGTAATGAAGCGGAAGAAAGTTATACGGATATAGAAGAGAAATTATCAAAAGAGACAAATAAATTGCGTACGATGGAAAAAGAATTCGAAAAGGAAGAATCACTTCACAAGAAATCGCTAAAAGACATCAAAGAACATTTGATAACATTGAATGAGTTCGTTTCCGTTTATTTTCTATTTGATTTTATTCGTTTTATTATCTTTGATTGTTTTTCTTCGTTCCTATTAATATTTTTATTTATAAGGGCTGAAAATTTCTGTTTGTTTTGCAATTCGTTAATTTATTCCAATTAAAAAAATTAGATCCCTATAATGTTCCTCTATATACTTACATATGAGCTGCGGTTTTTCTAACAGACATAATTTGCTTAAAGTTTTCAAAGTTCCTTCATTTGAAGCTTCTATAATTATTTTTTATTTACTTTAACTAGTCCCCTTTTTTATGGTTTGTTAATATATTCTTATCTTATACGAAACAGTTCATGATTTAATTTGTCAAAAATCAGCACTTTTTTTGCTTACTGCTCTGCTTTTATGAATTCAAATTCTTTTTCAAGATTCATTTACGAAATTTTTCTATAGACTAATAAGAGAAGGAGATTGGATCTAATATCATAGAACTGATAAAAATATCAGTACAAGGATTTTCTTTTAGCTCAATGAAATTCTTAGTTTAACTTGATTCAAGTACGATTTTGCTTAACATAAAAATGATTTTTCTTAAAACTTTGCTAAACTACATGTTTTTTATATTTTTTTGGTTTTTACATGTTTCTATATTTTTTTTTTGTTTTTATATTTTTTTTTTTACATTTTAAAATTACATGTTTTTATATTTTTTTATATTTCCACATATAATATTTTCAGGCAAGTGAAGAACATTCGACGGCGACTGCAAGATTTTGATAAAGAAAATGTGGAAGTGCAACGAGAAATTGGAAAAGTAAAAAATGAATTCGCAGCATTGAATCGAGAAACGAATGCAGAAATTAGAAACTTGGCTACTCGCCTTACCGAAATCCTTAATAAAGTTCATTTTGTAGCCTTTCCAAGTTTACAAGTTTTTTGATTTCCGCTTTTGGATTTACGTTAACTGTTTTATAGGATTTATTTTTTTTTTTAGAGAAATAATTTAGCTGTTCTCTTTCTTATAGTCTTCGTCTTTATTCCATATTAAATTTATTATCATGATTTTTTGATAACAGATGCTAAGTAAATTTTAAAACTGGAATTAAAGTATTGGCGTCTTTAGAAAACCTTTAATAAATGGATAATATTATTAATTCCCTATTTTTGCAGTATTTGCAAACTGAAAAGCTCTACAAAGAAGATTGCAGAAGAATTGATAATCTAAGTAACCAACTGAGCACCGTGCTGAATGCGCTTGATGGTGACACCACTTACGATACATCTCTGTCAAGCAGTATGTTGAGTGAACGAAATGTAAGTTAGCCAAGATTAAAAGTGGGAGGAAGTCAACTTTTCGACCCACTGAGTTTTATTTATTAGATTTTAAAAATCTTTTCTCTTGATATTTGATTTCATGATTTCTATTTAAATAACTGCAGTAAATAACAGAGTATTTCGATTCATGGATTACATATTAAGAGCTATGTCACTAAGTAATCGGGAAAGTTTTGCTGTTATGAGATTACTGGGCGAATGAAATAAGCCGCTTGCACTTATTTTAATAAAATTTATTGGGAAAAAATTATGAAGGGATTGTCATGACACCTCAATTTAGTCTTGTTTAAGAATTCTTGCTTTTTTATAAACCATTGCTTTCATAATATAAAGCTTGTATGGACTTGAATTGGGAACAGTAACTTTGAATTGTAGTACTAAGTGGCGCCAAATTTGAGTACTATAATCAGTTTGATTCCATTTTCAGTCGCATATCTGAAACGAGAATTTGGTGAACTTTCTGTATTAACTATAGGAAAGTGATTTAAACATAAAAATTTTCAAATCCAATATTTCTCATCAAGAAAAAAGTTAATATATCGTAGTTTCAAGAAATAATATAAAATTCTTGTTTCGTTTTCTTCAGATTTACTCTTTTTCCCATGACAGTGGAAAAGGAGTGTGTGCGGAATGATAACAGGCATATATTATTTTTGCTGTCTCAAAAAAGCTTTTGTAAAATAAAAGTGAAGAAACCTGCAGTATTTGATGACTTCACGTGCTGCGATATTTTATGCGATTCTTTCAATGGTTCCTGTTCCAACACTCGTTCAGTTGTTCTAGTGAATGAAGGATGCAAATAAGCTCTAATCGGGTTTTTGTTAATCCTTTTACTAGTGTTGTTTTCTTTAAATGGATCCTGATTGTATCTTGATCGATCGCCTTCTCTTACCGATGATATCGGCCTGGCAGTGTAGTCGGTCTTCAGTGTCCGATTCTCATCAGGCGGAAACTGAAATCTCATTTCGTTAAATGTTAAATTGGTATTAGGTAATGCTATGAAATAATTTGTAAAATCCCAAAAAAATGGCATCTTGTTATTTATGAATTAATTTTTTGTTCATTATAAATTTATAAAGTGGGAAGTAAATTATCCGTGATTCTTAAGGATTGAAGTCTTTGCTGATTAGCCCTTAAAAGCCAAAATTAAATCAATGGCTCATGTTACAGGTTGGCCGGTTTCACTTACCCTGTTGATATAATTGGGATTCCAAATCCATATATAATAAATACTCAATGATATCGCTGGTAGAGACACGAAAAATATATAGCCTACCACTGTACAAAATCGTATCCATCTAAAACATACAGCGGTTTCTCGAACATTTCAACACTGGTATTTCTTACTGAAAACTAAGTTATAATATTGAATCACATTTCGTTATATGTATGGTAGTGTGGTAGTGTAGATTCCGCGTCTGGATGTGGTGGTTGTGTTCGATCGATGCTTCCCAAAAAGTATTAAATTGGTTCCAAAAGCCGTCACAGGAAGAAATAGTAAATTATTGGGTAAGGGTTGGCCATATAAATAAGCTCCAACTTCAAAGGAATTCAGACATCACTTTTTTATGTAAAGATGAAGTGTTGCGCCAATAAATTAATGTGAAGCTATGACATGTTTGCTATGAAAGTAAGAATTGATAAATCTGATGAACATTAAAATATTAATTAAATGGCAAAATGAAGCAGAAATAGAATTTCATCAAAAGGATTCAGAAAATAATGTTTCATATTCAATTACGACTAACTTTTTACTTTCTCTTTGCGTGAATTTGGCTCGTTTATCAGACGTATACACAGGTTCCTTTATCCTTAATCGAGTCGTTGTAGCTAATGAATTATTCGACATTGTGAAAGTAGTACGGCAGACTTTCCAATCTCTTCTATCATCAATGAAATAATCAGTTAAAGATGGAAGAATTAAAAATCACTGTTCACCATCCCAGTGATATACATGTATGTATATATATAAACGAGAAGAAAACACGCTTCGTGTGTTGATGTATGCCCTCTAATTATTATTAATCTATGTTGTTATATTGTTACAATGGAGATGTTACGCTAAATAATGTAAAGTTAGAGGAGAGAGAGGAAGCTGCTTCTATCTGACTGAATAAATAAAATGAGTCTCAGTGATTCTCCTGATCGATAGCTTGAAAGATGAAGCAAAGGCTAAGATAGGGAACTAGCAGCTCGATACGACGAAATTTAATGAGTCCCGGCTGATATGAAAGAGATTGTGCTGTCCTTCGGATGATTAAATAACTTCATTACGCTTTTCTGCGGAACAAAAACCAAACAAAGCTGTTGAAAAATGGTTTCATGATATATTTCGAAATGGTTTCATAAAATTTATCGATGATATTTTAACAATTAATGGATCTGTAAAATGGAGCGGTCTTGCTCGTTGTTAGTACATGAAAACATTTGAAGAATTCGAAAAATTACGATAGTATTTTCAGATGGAAAAAATTCTAAATTCTGCTTTTTAAAGCAATTATGTTCCTGGTTTTTATTTTAAAATTTTGCGGGAAAATTAAATTGTAAGAGTAAATAGATGCAGCAACATGGAGTATTTGTGGTCTTTGCTTTCAATGAGAATCTCATCTTTACTTATCTATATACTTCTTCCCTCTGTCTATTAGTTTGAAAAGATCTGCACAATAAGTGATTGCTGTCTTCCCGAATTTGATTTTTTTTCAACTTGAAAGCTTAAAACTATTTGGATGGGCAATTAAAATTTCTCAGCTAGACGAATGCTTATCATGGATGCTTAAATAGGCAAATTCATTAAACAATTAACTCATTATCGAGAATGATTTCGGAGATGCTCGGTTTGCTGTTCGGCCAAATAGCTGTCTTATCGATGCAACGGTTCTTCAAAGCTATCCCAAGATCATGGATTCATGAACATATACATCCGTTTATTCAACGATTTCTTCAAAGCGATATGCCGTCTGATCCTATTTACTGGAACAGGTCATTTTCAGTGGGTATTCAGTATCTGACTTTTTTCTTAGAACAATGCTTCCATCCCTTTTCTGATTCATTTTCTGGAAAGGCAAAAAAAAAGACAATTTTGTTAGATTTAGCAAAAATTTTTTAAATGATAAACTCGAGAGTTTCTAGAAACTATTTTTGTAGCAAAGCAAAAAATTTATTTCATTTCCCAATTGAAAATTGTCGGTTGATCTTAATACAAATATTTTTCAAAATCCAGGACACAATCAGAGTCATTTCTCGTTTCAAGTCCACCTTTAAGATGGCAGCATTTCCAAAAGTTTCATATGAAATTGCAAACTGCAATTGACTCGATCAGCCAAGCGGTACTGAAACTAAACCACTATGATAAGCAACTGACAAGATTTGAAGAAACATTCTTCGGTTCAACGATAATAATGATTTTCATTTTCGGTATTCTTCTAACAGTACTGCTTTGGTTACGACGTTTATCATATCACTATGGATTGCGACAAAATTATGTGAAGTTTTGGTTACTTTTTTTTTAAAGTTCTCAGAATCTAATCTGAAACTTTTCTTGCCGATATCATTCAAACTACCAGTATTTGTTGCAAAACCAAAGCTAAAATATGTGCTTTGCTGAATCAAAGTTAGGATTTTAAATGCTTCAGTATTAATATTTTCGATAATGTTTGCTTTTGCAGCAAAGGTATCAACGGGATCATAATAATTATTCGAAACCAAAGACGACATCACAAGAAGAAGTATCACTGCCAGAATCATCCGCTGCTGACGAATTTACGTTAGATTTGGTATGGATAATTTGAAGTCTGACAAATTTGATGTCTGCTTTCGACGAATTTCAAACATATGAAGAGATTGACTGATTGTTAGACCTTGCAATATTACTGCCTGGAATAGGAAAAGACAGCTATTGTGACATTTCCATTCGTATTTCTTTCATTTTTTTAACTGAACTAATTAATGTATGCTTCCCACATGGAAAAAAAATTATAGTGAATTCAATTCTGATTAGTATTACCAAACAGATTTGTCGAATAATTCTTCTTTTCTTTCCTTTCTTTAGGACAATTTAGATGAAAAAGCGAAAAAGTTCACCGAAAAGTCACAAAGTGATTTCTCGACAGGCAAATCATCTCTGAAACCTGAAATTAGTTTGCCCAACAACTCAATCAATCGCGATGTACAATCAATGAAAAAAGAAACCACTATTTTGAATGAATTTCGAACGACCGCTTTTGATAAAAATGTGCATTTCTTTTTCTTTCTTAAGATTCGAAAATACACTTTGAACAATTTTACAGTTATCATATTAGAGTAAATTCAATTTGAGCTGATGATGCAATAGTGCATAGAGCGATCAACCAAAGAGTACAATAACATGAAAATTGGAGGATCAGATAGGTAGGACGAAGGAAATCGTTATTCGAGATGAATCTAGTGCAGAAAGAAACATTGATACGGTACCCAACGCACATATACAACAGCATCGAAAAACTTGTAAAACTAATCTATCCGACAATTCTAGTCATTATGACGATTGCCAGATCAAAAGTAGGACTTCTGAAGTAAAAGGACAGGTAAATGCTAATGACCTTGTTTACGACTTATAGATTTTAAAACTTTATAGAATCTGAGTTTTTTGAAAGAGACCACCCTTAATTTGTCTTATTATTGCATTTTACACTGTTTTTATATAGATCGAAAGACGATGTCATTGCTTGAGTGATGTGAAAGAGCCCTTCACATCATATTTAGATGAATGCAAAGATTATTGTAGGACCTTTCAAAAGCACACATACAAATAAGTCTGCTGAATTGCAAAAAGTTTAATCTAAGATACGTAGCATAAGCCCTGAGAAATTTCATCAAGCAAAATACTTTGCTAAAATATTAAATTGGGCAGAAACGAGTAAATTAAATTTCAGTAATTACAGCGATACAAATCAATTTTGCTGTCCCCATCGAAAGAAACGTCTAATGAAGACGCTGTTCAGCCACCATCGGAGACTCATCCGATTAAAAAAATGGAACGAAAAAAATCCTATTATAGAAGAATTTTCTGAAAGAAGAGAATTCCATGAGATATTTTCAGCAGTGATACTTTTTTAACAAAACCAAAATAAAGATATTCGTAACATATAAGAGGTTTTACACTTTAGAATCAGTTCCGAAATATAGTCACTAAGCATATTTGCGTTATATAACTTTATGTGTGCATGTTTATCTGCGCAATTTAGAGGAACGATACCGATTTTAACTCATCTATTGAAATAATATAACATGGCATTAACTGTGAAATAGGTTTTATGGAAAAAATTATAGTCCAGCAGAATAAAATTTCATTTAATCATTTGTGTAAATGGAAAGTGGATACATAAAAGTAAATAATTAGGGAAGTTAGTGATCAGTGGGAAAAAACAATGAACTAGCAAGTTTTACGGGTTGACAGAGTTTCAAACAATCATTTATACTTTAACATTTTTACAGTTTATTAAAATCTATTGTTTGGATCACTTTTCCTTTAAACTATATAATTTTAAACTTTTTAATGATTTGAAAATTATTTACCAATGAAATACATAACATTAAAAGATTGAATTTGAAAAACAAATATGTGTTTAGTGTGGTTAATTCATATTATAAGAAAAAGAATTGATGATGAATAATAAAAAATGAAATTAATTAGACGAAAATGTGACAATATCGGATCGCTCTGTATATGGCAACTATTAGAGAAACTCTTGTTTCCCTGTGTGTGTTTGATTGTTTATTAGTTCAATAAATGCTTTCAGCTTTTATTAAACTTTCCAGGAATCGTTCGAGGAAAAAAACGAAATAAGAGAAGAATGTTGGCCATTCTTTATTATCGCGTTAGCACGATGCCTCTCAAGCCTCTTAAGTATTTCATATCTTTTTAAGCAATCTCTTTATACCACTGTTTTTTTGCTTTTCTTTGTTGTGTTTAGCTTATTTGTTGCACTGATAAATTCATTTATATCCATGAAATTATCATTCTGATGTCTTTCAAATATCAGTTCAACTGTCACATTTCATAAAATTCAAGCATTTTGAGTTCTAATGATATGCAAAATAATTTTTTGTAGGTTTATTTTTGCAATGAAATTTGAAAATTTGAAAATAAGACCAGCGAATTTTAAAATTTTATTTTGAATTGAAAAGCAAAGTGAAGGACGCCAATTTTGCATTGGTCTTTTTCCATTTCTCTTTCTTCTGGCATAAAGCATTAAACCAGTGGGACATTTTTCAGTTCAAATGTATGGCATTTTCAATTAATTCTGAAAAAATATGTTTCATTTCTAATAAGAAAACGAAAAAGCAGTAATTGGCTACCTTAGATTGCTTTTTACTTTCTTATTTCTGAGAAAATTTTGATCAAAATAAAATCATACAAAAGTCTGAAAATTGAAGAAAAATAGACAAATCAAATTTTCTTCTGTTATATTGTTCACCTGAATTTAATTTTCAATTTAGGCTTGATTCCTAATAAGAGAAAGAAAAAGCACTGATTGGCTGCCAAAGTTCTCCCAATTTTTCATCTTTTCAAATGCGCTGATTTTTGCTGTAATTCGTCGCCCAAAGTTATTATAAAATCGAAGTTTCTTCTCTGCTGGAATGAAATACAATTATTTTTTGAGCAGCTTTTTACTTTTAGCATTTTCAGGGATTCGTCGTTTAAAAAAGTTTCCAGCAGATATATCAGTATTTGATTAGAAATTATTTTAAGAATCTAGCTTATATATTTCATGAAGGATTTAATTTGCCAATTTTGTGCAAAAAGCTTCAAAAGTAATCTATCGCTATTATGATAAGACAATTACTTTTTTCATAATATCTGCTGTTGTTGACATTACAGTTACATCACTTGAAGTATATTCATATGTGCATATGAAAATCTTTCATTCATAAGAATCCTAACTTTCATTATTTCCGTTTCTTATAAAAAAATTGCAAAAAGTTTTGTAGTAGACAAGCAAGATTGAAACTTGGGATGATAAAATTGGCTAGAGAAAAAAGTCAATAACTTGTGGTTAATCTTATTCATACGTAATTTTAATTGCTCTTAGCCGTCATCTCTAAAAGCCTATGTGTAAAATGGCTCTGAATGAGTAACTGATTTTTCAATTAGAAATTTGAAATTAACTTTTTCCCACAAAATAGCGGTTAATAGCTCTTATTGAATGAAATAAGTCAAGAATTTGATTTCTTCGTAATTTTTTTTTTCTTCGTAATAAATCAATGATTCAGTAAAATAATAATATTGATTTCTGTGGCATTTCTAACTCAAAAATTTCTATTTTCTAATAATGTGATTAGATAAATAATTTCTAGACACTAAATCTTTAGCTAACTTTATTCATAAAAGCTTAAATTATTTTGTTTACGCTTTGAAATTTGGATGCAAGTTTCAATCAGTTTTGGATCAAACCCAAATGATGCTATCAGTCCTTATCATCATTTGATAATTTTGGACAAAAAATACTCGTGACTATAATTTGATAGAACTTTGAGCTCAAAAATCGCCTATGATTATATTCTGACTCAATTTTTGTGGCGAAGCAAAAAAGCTTACGGCAATTTAAGTTATGATTTTTCCTTTCCAATAGTAATGAAATTAAATTTTGTCATTTCTAAGTTTAAAAAGCAAAAAGAAATGAGAAAAAATCATTTAATTGTATAACTATTTCACAATATGAAATTTTTTTACTTTGATTAAGATTCACAAATTCAGATACAATTATTTTTCGTTGACGAATGATCGATACTGTCAGCGGCGATTTGCTTGAAATTGAGTGATCTTTACACATTGCATAGAATCATCTTGTGTATAAAATATATGACAGATACTCTATTAAATTTAGTTAATGACTTAAAAAAAGTTTGAACAGTTCAACAAATGTTTCCCTCAATTCACTTGTAAAATATGGCTTCCCACTGTTTTTACGTTTCGATGACATTTTTTCTGACCAGTTTTATTTTCTGTAATAAAAAAAAAAGTAAATTTGCAATCGATGGAATTTTTATTGCTGTCTTTTTTCTTTTCTTTGTTAGAAAAGCAATCCACTAAAAAACTATATAAGTTCACATCAAAATTTTCATCGTAATTCAATCGAAAATTTTGCAAACGATAGAAAAAAAGATCTTTTTTTAGATGATTTAATAATCTTAACAATTTTCTTTTTTTTTTTTTTTTTTTTTTTTTTTTTTTTTTTTTTTTTTTTTTTTT
>JARVGP010000357.1:0-49862 GCA_029876185.1 Mansonella ozzardi | reverse complement strand
AATAATAATAATAATAATAATAATAACAATAATAATAATAATAATAATAATAATAGTGATAATAATAACCACTATAATGATGACAGTGATAATAAGAGAAATATTATTGATAATAATGACAATAATAATAATATTTCTTCAGTTAATTCCACGACATACAATAATACCTTTGCAATTTTCTGAGTGTTAATAGTTGTGGTATCAAAACGATCAGCGATAGGTTTATTCAACTGTCCCATATCATCTTCCAGTAATTGTGAAGCAGCATTAAATTGTTTATGAAAAGCTTTTGGTAAATTAATGATATAAGTTTGAAGTTCCTTGCCTGCTTCCAGGCCACGTGTACCGCATAAATTTTCCTGCAAAAAATTTTGTTTAGTGAAATGAAATAAATTTATTCCTAAATTTAATGCACAAATCTATCATGTTTAATAAATAAATGCGTGTAGTATTTATATACTAACCATTTAAGACAATATGAATATTAATTATAGATATTGATATAATCACAATAATATCGATTGATACTGAATTAAATAATAATAATAATGTAGATTGATATCGATTTAATTATTGGAAAAAAAACTTTTTGTTATTTTTTTTTACAATAATTAATTAAATAATTTGAAAATTTTAAAAAGAAAAAAAAATTTACTCGTTCTCTCTGCAAATATTGATTCATTGTATTCATATCAGTA
This sequence comes from Mansonella ozzardi, assembly GCA_029876185.1. Classification (NCBI taxonomy): domain Eukaryota; kingdom Metazoa; phylum Nematoda; class Chromadorea; order Rhabditida; family Onchocercidae; genus Mansonella; species Mansonella ozzardi. The sequence continues at coordinate 49,164 of JARVGP010000357.1, read as the reverse complement.
TCAGCATGATCATGTACCGAACGTCCATGTATATAGTATCCATGTAAAGGATGTGTTAGCACAAGAACACTAATATTTGAAATGGAACATAAATCAATCAGCGAATGAAATGGATTTAATAAAAGTCGTTCAACAATGGTGATACTTAAAAACCATTGAATTGATGAAACTGCCAAATAGATACCACTAATAACTGCTAATTCACTTAATGTTGTAGTTGTTGTAAACGTTGAAATATCTGAAAGTTATATGTCGCTGATAAAAATTTCAAAAATTTATTTAAAAAATTTTTATTAAAATTTTTTCTTAATTTTTTTTTTCCTTCGATAATTGCAATTTATTATTTGATGTATTTTTAATTACTTCTAATTAGTATTAATGCAGAGCATTTCGAAATATTCCTAATTGCATTTTAATTAATTTTTGCAATAAATAAATTTTCACTAATTTTTTTCTTTTCAAATAATTCAATTTAAATTTGAGTAATTTATAATTAAAAAAATTACCAGTTTGTATGCCAGGTGTAATAGCTGCCCACTTTTCAAGTTTTAAACAATGAAGTAATGCAATCATGGTGATCATTTGAAGACCGACACTTGTTTTACGACAATCTTGCAATTCATTCCATTCATTCGCCACGAAGTATGTTCGCCTTGAAAGTCAAAAAAAAAAATTCGTTTCATTTTTTTTTCTCCCCTAAACTTTTGAAATGAGTTTGAAATCTTTAATTAATTTACAAGATAAACAAATAATTTCAATAACTGAAAGATAATTTCAATAATTTAATAAGCTTTTATGACTGAAGATTGGCCAGTTGAGATTATTTCAATTTATATGTAAACAATAATGACGATAATAGTAGTAGTAATATAATTGGTAATAATGCTATTATTATCAGTTATTGTATATACATATATATATATATATATATATATATATATATAGTTTGAAATAATTTCAGTTGGATAATAATAGTGATAATAACAGCTGTTATTAATAATATAATAATAATAAAACTATGCAATATTATATTATGATAATTATATGAACAAAATTTTTTGTTATAAACTAATCTTAAAGATAAAATTTTCTTTTCATATGAATAATGAGGGATAGTAAAATTTCAAAGAAATCGTAAAACTAAATTAATTGAAAATAAATTGAACTCAATAATTTGAATGAACTGCATAATACCATATAACAGGCTGAGTGATCGTCACATTCTCTATGCTATCTGATGACAGAGGTGTTGTATTACTTGGCTTGAGTGTCACGTGAGGTCGTTCCCAATCAATAAAAAATGTTTCGGTAAGAATTGAATGAGCAGTACAGTGCAGTAAACTGATAAATTTAAGCATCGTTGCTGTGAATATATATAATATTAATGTTTTCTCCTGAAAAAAAAAAAAAAAATAACAAAACAAAAACAAAATCGTTCATTTATTTTGTTAAAGGTCAAATGTCAAGCTAAAAATGGTCATATCTATCAAAAATACTTGAAAGAATCGAAATTATACATACTTATATTATAAATTAAATTTCAGGATTACAAATTTTTGTTAATTTATAATTTTGTAAATTTAAAAATTTTTCATTTTCATTTGCAAAAAAAATTTCGGACAAAAACTTTAAATTGAGTAAATTGAGTGAATAAATTTTTGACAAAAAAATAGTACTAAAATTAAGTTCGTATTTATCTTTTAGTTTTTTGCTTTTCAGTTTTCTTTTTTTTTTTTTAATTATCTTGGATCTAAATGCAACAAAATGAAATTTTCTTACCTGTTCATTGTCACATATTACATATTGAGGTATTTGTTGCATTTTATATGCAAAAACGATAAATAAATTTGCTATTAATGCAGTTAACAAAAAGACATCGCTTAAAATTTCACATTCAAATAAAAAGAATTTAATAAGCGTTGCACCATCAATAATCATCTTGCCGGAACGCTTTCCCCAACTGAAATTGTTTAGTAACGTTAAGAAATTTCCAAAAACTATAATTGTTTTCAATAATATTTCTTTCAAATATTAATTATAACAGTTCATTATTAATTTACTTATTAAACTAGCACAATTTCAATGATTTAGCTGCAATGATAACTGTAATGATATATTGTAACGATATTGTAATGATATACTGTAATGATAACTGTAATGATGTACTATAATAATAACTGTATGAATCAATAAATTTCGCATGAAAAAAATTAATAATTATTAATCAAGTATCTTTTAAATTTCAAATGTATAATGATTAAGTTATTGAATGAAGTAGGCATAATGATTTAGCTGTAATGATACCTATATGCTTTTATTGCTGCATAAATGAATGATAGAAATGTTTGAATAGTTATTATACGATTAATGATTTGAATAAGATGCGATTTATTCATTAAATAAGTGATGCTAAATTGTAGCAATATTTGTTTTTCCAGATTTCGCTCTACTTCCCCATATCGAATTCGAATATTTGGTGGGTTTATATGACCATGACTTTGTGACTGAAAAATACGATAAGTTTTTTTTTAAGAAAATTAAAAAAATATTTAAAATTTCGAATTTAATTTTTCATTTTTCGGTTTAGCATTGAAAAGATTTATTAAGAACACCTTAGAAATCATAAGCTAGAAATTCTTACATACTTGCATTTCTACTTTGATATCAATTTTTTCCAGAAAACGAACAATAGCCGAATTTTGTTGTCCATTTGATGAAGCAGCATCTAATGTAATTGAATCAACAAAATACAATCGTTTGGTAAGAATCCATTTTGAATTGTAAAAATCATTTGGTGTTAATCGATTGATAAATTCATCGTGTAATCGCATATTTTCATTTATAATTGGTACAGCATGCATTTGTTTTTGGCCAGATTTATTCAGGAATACAAAGTATGGATCGCTAAAAATCGGTTCACCACCGGAAAGATGCAGCAAATGTTGAAGTTGAATGAAACAATTCATCAGATAAAATGTTCCAAAATAAAATTTATCTTTCTGCTGTGAGCAAGTATTCAAATTACTTTCACTCAATGGTATTATTCCAAGGAAGGTGCCATTAAGAGCATATTGGAATAGAATAATTTCCAGCATAGAATTCGGATAACGTGTGTCAAAAGTGAAACGTGCTGGTATGGCAGTTTCACTTAAAAGTTTATTTGCATATTTAACACCTTCATTGTTGGTATAAAATAAGATTGGTGCAGTGATTAATTCATCATTCCTGAAAATTGTATATTCTTTTTATTTCATTATTTTTTTCTGCTATTTAAAAGATAAAATTAAAGTAATATTAATTTAATCTGAACAAAATTTTGTGCAAATAAAAAGAAAATTAACAAAAAAATTTTTTTTGAAAATTTGAAATTTATTTTTTTTTTTGCAACAAAATTTCTGTTGCATAAATTTTGCTACATTCAGTTGTATTGTAAAAATTATTAATTGGTTTTTTTATACTAAAAAAAAAAAAAAAATTTGAAAATTAAAAAAATTCCTTCTTTTAGTCTTTTCAAAAATTAAACTTCAATAAGTTTATTTTTAGGGTAAAAAAGGCAAAAAATATTTTAGGTAAAAATTACTTGTAAAGCATTGAATTAAAAATTTTCTGAAATTCTGTACAAGCGGATTTTTGTTCGATACGATAATTTTGAAGTACGCAAATGTTTGCCAAATGTTGACATGCTTGTGGATTACTGTTCGAGCAATCCTTTATTGCTTTTCGGATATTCTTGGCTATATAACTGGAACTCTCTTGTGATCCATTTTCAGTCTCAATCATTATTAACATTTTATTCTCCTCTGCTTTTTCACATCTTTCATCATCCTAAATTAATAATTTTGCCTTTGAAAATTATTGCGGCAAAAATGTGCTAAATTGATTAGATTACATTAGATTGCTTGATTAAATCAAATATTAAGTTATTTTTGCACATTCAATGTATTAGAATTGAGATTTAAGGAATTTTGTATCTTTTAAATAAAAAGAAAAAATGATTGTTATTTCAAAAAAAAAAAAAATGATATCACTGTAAATTACCGAAAAATTAATTATTATGATCGCAATGATTGCTCCAACAAACTTCCTAGTGAAATTTGATAGTTTTAGAACTAAAATTGCTATCTAATATTTGTGTGAGTGTTACCGAGAATGGAAATGATATCTAATAAATCATAAATGTCATCTAAAAAAAAGAAATATGATACCAAACATTCACAGCTGTTATCTGTTTCTGCACACGCTATACAAGTATCACCATGAAGAGAAACTTTATAATGAGCTGGACATTTTAGGCAATTTTCTGCCGTCATAGTACCATTAGGTGTTATTTTCTTTTGTTTAAAATGACGAAATGGACATGAAGAACATTGCGTTTCAATTCCGGTCAATGAGCATGCAACGCAGAAGTGACCATCCACGCTAACACCTTTACCTTAAAAAAAAAAAAAAACAAAAAAAATTGTAATTTAAAAGTGAGCAAGAATTGTTGCGCAACATCAAGCATTTCATTAATTTTCTTTTTTGATTACAGTGGAAATGAAAAAACGTTTGCTTACCTTGTTCACATTTTTGACAAGTACCATCAGAAATCGGAATGCTACCTGATGGACAAATACAACGCAAATGATCGGCATCAGCAATGCTATTGTTATTGCAATTCCGGCATTGTAAATTTAATGAGTCAAAATAAGTGATAGAGTCGGCAGAACAATTACGTGGGGTAATATAATTAAATAGTAGTGGTGTAGAAATCACGTGCGTGAAAAACAGAAGCGATAATGAATATGAGCTGATCATGGATTTTATTCTTGTGATACGTAATATGTATTATACGTGAAAATATAGTAATGCTAAGCCAGTACTGAAAGTAGCATGACGGAGTAAAAATTCATATTTAATCAAAATTTCATGCAATAACCCTAAAATAACGATATAGTTTAAGTTAAGTTATTAAGAATATTACGTAATATAAATATATGCACAGAAGTCAATGTAGTAGTAATTATAAGAATATACTCGCAAAATCAGTTTTATAAATTAATTAATTTTAATTAACAATAATTTATGATGGCAGTAAGATATATTGCAGTAATCGATAAAAATGCATTACATCAGTTACCTTAGCAACGTACATTTTAATTTCAATGCTTTACAAATAAAGCAATCGATTTTCCGAAAAAAAATGATAGAACTTAATGAGAAGAATTTGATGAGAAGAAAAAGACTTTAATTTCTGGTGAAAAAAAAGTGGAAGCTAGTTTTGAGTTTCATTTGCAACAACAAGGATTAACTTTAGATACCATTTTCAGTAAGAGAGAGTCAACAACTATTTCGAATTAGGAAAGGTCAATTTTGAGTTTCATTTGCAGTATCCAAGGAAATTTTAGATTTTATAAGGGCTAAGAGACTATGGATTATAATTTGAAAAAGGAAGGAGTTACTTTGAGTTCTAAATCCATTTCGGGTAAGGATAAGTCAATTTCATTTGGAATAAAGAGAACCAACTTCGAATTCCATTTCGAATGGAGAGGATAAATATTGAGTTCCATTTTTAGTAAACAAGGGCTAGCTTGTAAGTTCTATTTCGATTAAGGAGCAGCTAACAATGAATTTCATTTCGAGTTAGGGAGGGATAACTTTGATTTCAATTCCATTTCGAATAATGGACCGGTCAACTTCGAGCTCCATTTCAAGTAATTGCGTTTAAACTTCCCGGATATGCATGTAAATGTAACTTTAATGAGATTCCACATTTCCACCTCAAAAAAGCGAAAATATACGGAATTCAATTGATTTATCTTATTACCCAAATAATTAAAGATAAGCAATTTGAATGTATTTATTGTTTTCGTTCAATTTTTAAAATGAAAAAACAAACAAATAAAGTAAATATGTTGTTTATAATTGTTTTTGCTAAATTAACCAAAAAAACTAAACTAAGTTTTAATCAAAAATATATGATCAAAAATTAGCCAATATGGAATCTAATTAGCAAATATGGTATCTATTAGCTAATATCACAATTGAAATAGCAACAGTATTTTGATGGATAGAATGAACAAATTTCAAAAGTGTAAATTTAATATAAAAATTTATTTTGTGACTTTTTGTTAAATTTCCTTTTCTCCAAAAGTTAGCTTTTATTATCCAACAGTTCTATTAAATTAAATTTAATTTGCCAAAATATCAATTAACACTTATTAATTAATCATACTTATTGCTCATTGTTGCAACCCAGTATGATTCATTTTTTTTTATAACAAATTGCTCTTATATTGCAACAGTTAAATAATCAATCACAAATCATCGTATCGATCAGCCATATTCAATCAATCAATACATACTGATAAATGCAATCAGCATTAGTTAGTTAAAGAAGTAATGTTATTAGTTTAAATGTTTCTTCTTTTATAGGACGATATCTATTATGTGCTGTGCTCATCATACTACCGTACATTAGTATCAAAAAATCGTATTTTGAATGATCTAAATTATGACAAAACATAATGTCCATAAATTTATATGCCATATATAAAAACCAAAAAAATAGATCAAAATAGAAATCAATTATGGGATGACACCACAAGCTCTTGATACTTAAACTCTAAACTCCTTCCTATGATATGCGTAACTACAAAGAAGTGAGTTTAATTTTTATGAAATATAAGAAATTTGCCATGTGGTATAAGTTAATTATCTTTAATTATTATCAAATCATCAATCAGTCAATACATTTCAGGTTTATTAGTGCTGTATGTGAAAAGAAATTTTGCAGAAAAAAAAAAAAAACTTAAGTGATTTAAAATCTAAAACATAAATTTAAAATTTAAAACCTAAATTTTTGAATATTTTTAACAACTTTTTTTTTTGTCCAATTAGTTCAGATATTGAAAAGGAATTAGAATTGCATTATTTGCATGGATGCAAATAATCAAAAAGAGAACGGAACTGTATTATAATTTATAAACTTTCGGAATTAATTTTCGGATATTTCGGATGTGTGAAATTTTTAAAGATAAATGTTTCCATTTTCAGATAATCCTTTTTTAATAAAATTATTGCATAGTAAATGAAAAAAAAAAAGAAATCAAATGTGAACATCAAAACGTTTTTTATCGAATTTTTTTTTCAAAAATACACGTTAATATTTTTTAAAGAGAAAAAAAGAAAAAACAAAACAATAAACAATAATCAATGGAATTATAGGAATTTGAAAGAAAAAAATTAGTATAAGTGAGCTTGTACATAATAATTCATAGCAGTATTAAGTAAATTTTTTCAAAGAAATGGAATGATAACAGACAAGCGAAAATTTTAATGGAAGAAATCTTTTGAAATACAAATTAATATTAATGTGCAGCACATATGAAGAAAATAAACAAACAAAAATGGAAAAAAATAAAAGGAAAGTGAGAAAAAAAGAAAGGAAGAAAAGCCATAGTTAGACAAAGTATAACATTTGACCATTTGATATTTGACTTATATAATCATTATACAATTTAATCTTATGGTTAAATCATTAAGCATACACGATTTCCGTTATAATCTTCTACATGAATAATTCTTATACGAATTTTTCAACAATAAATTACTGAAATTTCAAATATTTCTATAGAGATTTTCATAAGTGAAATATTTCTAGATTGCAATAATTAATTAATGAACATGATACTGTATGATACTGCATGAATAGACCTATAAACAGGCAGATCTGAAAAGATTATTTTAAAAATTGAGCCAAGTTTGAAATTAGAAGAAAAAAAATAAAAGAACAGAAATTGTCATTTGCATTGAACCTAATTGGGATATATTTTTGGAGTAAGAATTCGAAAAATATTATTACAAAATAATATTTTACGGTTTTTTTTCATTTCCATTTCTAATATGAAAATTTTTCACAAAAGTTAAATATTACTGATTGATAAGTTTTTCGAAATTTCAAATTTTCAGCAAAATTCGATTTGAAACAATTAAAAATTGACTGAAATCAACAATCATTAATTATATAATTGTCAATACAGTTAAAATGACAAGGAGAAGCAGAGGGAGAGAGAGAAAGAGAAAGAGAAAATAAAAAATGGAAATTGGAGAAAATAAGACAAATATACAACAGATCAAAGTGACTTTGAAATCATTTTAAAATGAGTGGATTTAATGATGATAATTAGGCTTCTAGCAAATATAGGCAGTTTTGGTGAACAATTCACATTAGTTAAATAAGTTTAATGCATCATTTTTCAACCACTGATCACACTGAGCTGTATCAATTAAACGATCAATCAATCAACTTGATCAATCGATTAGTCAGTCAACTAAATTGATAATAAATGTCGGCAATATTAAAACAGCACTTCTTTTGCACAGGCAGTCACGAACATACCCTATACTTAATTAAAGGTATAAAAGAAAAAAACAATAATACTAACAATAATAGCATCAATAAGTAACAATAATTATAGTAATGGATAATAACAGTTAGCAATTGGGAATAATAATGTAATTAGAGAATGTTATAATAAAATTAATTATCATTGTACAATTAAGAAAATAGTAGTATTACTGTAGTAGCGGTAATTTTTGTTGGATTTAGTAGTAGTTGATTATACTAACAATTCATAATGAGGTATTGCAGAGTAATAAAAAAACATTTAATCCGGTTTTATTAACATTGAGATTCTGATATCGGATTTATAGCGCTTGTCAAATCGGTAACATTGCTTGCTGAACCGGAACTACTACTTTCGCTACCATCTGCAAAATTTCAAAAGAACAACAAAAAAACATAAAAAATTCTGAACTAGAAAAATTTAAATATATCATTAAATATTAGATTTGGTCATATTTACATTGAAAAAAAAACTTTTAATTAATATTATGAATTGAAATAATTCGAAAATTTAAACTTTTTTTTTTTAATAGAGATAAAGAGTTATAAAAAAAGGAAAAAGAGATTCCTAAATACATGAATTGAGTAATTAATATTATATATGAACAATAATATTTCTAAATATATGATCTGAATAATAAAATGTATAAATTGAATGAATAAATTTTACAACAAAAATATTTGTGCTATAAAGATTTTAAAGAAATGACCAGTTGTTTAAACTTACTAACTCGGCTTGGCCATATATCGATGAGCAAACGAAGTGTTCGAGCTGCCTGATCCGTATCTAATGGATTGATAATTGTCTTTGGTTGATAAATACCACTGCTACTCTGAGTACTACTATTGCTTTCCACTGGTGCATTACAGGAACAAAAAAGTAAACAACCAAATATACCCGTTAAACGTGCAACACTAGTACCATTATGTTGTTCTGAACTCATTACCATCTTTAAATGATCCATTATTTGTATCAGTGTATTCTGTAAATAAAAAAAAACTAATTAATTACTAAATTTTCCAATCAATATCAATTAACAAAATTAAAACATTATATTATGCATTAACTTGATAATAATTATGATTTTTCATATCTGGTAATAATTATGATTCTATGATAATAATTCTATGGTAAGGAATTCTATGGTAATTCTATGGTAATTAATATGGTAATAGTTATGATTTTTCATTTATGGCAATAGTTGTGATTATACGGTAATAATTCTATGGTATCTAATATGATAACGATTATGATTCCGGGTCGAAACAGTTTGCTTCTTAATATTACCATTTGTTTATATTACAAATATTCTTATCAATTTGAAGTTAAAATGAAAAACTGAAGAGACATACATAACTTAATTCTAGCAAAAAAAATACTTTGTAACATTAAAAAAAATCAATAATTTAAATTTAAAATGAATGCTTTAACAAGTATGAAAATAGAAAGGTTGAAATTTTAAATTTATAAGTGGAAAAAACTGAAATCATACCTTATTAGGTACAGGTAAACAATCGATAACTCGAAGTAACAAATGACGATTACCCCGTGGATCATTGGGTAGTGTAACGGTGAATGCTTCTACAATCATACTATAAATCGAAATTGATATCAACGGTTCTGGTAATTCACGTAAAAAATCCTTCACTAAACATGCGAGAACATTTGTATCTGGAACTGCTTCTACGTTTAATCGTGCTTGTTCTACGTTTAATTCCAATTCTTCACGTACTATGCGTTTCTTTTCCAATGATCCACATACTGCAACATCTTAACTACAACAAATAAGCCTAAGCAGTAATTTGCAATTAAAAAAGAATTCGCAACTTAAAAACTTAAATAATTAAAAATTTTAAAAAATTTCAACATATTCTCTATAGTGCATACAAAAAAATTTAGTAAATTTTGAGATTTCATAATTTCTTTATTTAGAAAAATTTAAACATACGTATGTAAAGACCCGAATAATTAACACCACGATGTTCAATTTCCTGCAACAGGCGGCAAAGTACCAGAGGTGTTTCACGTCCCTCTCTTGCAACTAACTGTTGCAAAGGTATTCCAAATAATCCATCATACCTGTTGTAAGAATATTTTTTTTAAAATACAAACAAATAATTCTTTATAATAAATTCCTAAAACTTTTAATTAACAAAAAAAAAAATCAAAAAAAAAACTTAAATAATTAGAAAAGAATATAAACCTGGAATTGACAATTCGTCGAAATGCTAGTGCAATACTATGAAAAGCAATTTTTACAATTAATTGACCTTTTGGTTCCAAATTCAATGCAAACATTCTATTACCATTTAAACGATCTACTACAAATGCTTCCAATAATTTCAACGATCCCTTATGACACAATTTATGCCTAAAATATAAATTATAAAACTAATAAATTTAGCACAGAAATTAAATTTCAATTACTTTAATTTAAAACGATCTCCTAAACAAATAGATACTTTTTTAGGTATTGATTTTTTGGTGCTTATTGATTTTTTTTGCGGTTTTTAATATTCAGATACTGATTTTTTTCACCACTTTCATTTAAATCAAATTTTAATTAAATTTAAAAAATAAATAAAACGAAGGAAAAAATTACCGATATTGCGGATGCCAAGAATAAATGAAAAAGTTTGTATGAGTAGCATGTTGTACGTCAATTTCAAACGTTTCACGCCAACGAAATTTTTGCTCAGCTGTTGAAACACCTGTTCTAGCACGATGTATGTCATTTACCTCCAATACACAGTACATTTCATCCGTTAATGCTTTTTGCTTTTCCGGCATACGTAATCCACGTCCTTCAATTATCTGAAAAAAATTTTTTTTTTACAAATAATAGATATAATTTATAACTGCAAAAAATGTGCAGGAAAAAGCAAATATAAATTATCAAAAAATAATAGTAAACAATAATAACAACAACAGCAACAACAACAACAATAGTAAAAAATAATAGTTAGACACTATAATCATTGCAGTGATAATTAATAAATAATTATTGAAAAAATAATGATTATAAAATAAAATTAGCATTTCATGCAAGGCTATTTAATTAATGATGATAGAGTAATTTCTAATGAAAAAATAGATACCTGTACAGTAAGGATACCAGTAAGTGAAGTAACATTTAGTGGTGTATCAACATCAAATCCTGGTCCAGCTACTCGTAATGGTACCCGTCTATTCATTAACGGTGATACATGTAACCTATCTAAAAGGTCATTACGTTCATGACCAAGTGAATATCTGTTCATCTGAAAAGAAAAAAAAGTTACTGCATCACAATTATTAGATCGTTAGTAAAAGAAAAAAAATGTTAAAAAAAGTTAAAAAAAAATTTCCACTTTTTCGACTATCATTGAATTTTTTTTAAAATTATCTTTCAATGTAATAAATTTCCAACCGAATAGTTCACAGAAACTTAAATAATAGCATGATAAGTAAAAAACAGACATAGGATAGGGAAAATAATAAATTATTTTATTTTAAAAAATAAAAGTAAAACAATTTTAAAATTTACTGCATCAAAAGTTTGATTAAAATTTATTTCTAAATTAATGCAATTTATTATTTTTTTTCAAAATCTTTTATGGCTCAAAAAAAGAGTAAAAGCTAGGAAATGAATGATCAATGGTCAAAAAAGAGTCATATAGGGTCAAAATTAAAAATAGTTCTTAAAAAAAAAAAAATTATACGAAGTTTTTTGTGATTTTAATATTTCTCAAAAAAAAAAATTCAAATCGATAATTCCAAATAACAATTATAAAATTCAAATCGATAATTCCAAATAACAATTATTAAATTAATAGTAAATTTAAATTAAAAACGAACAGTAGTATTTAAGATAGCCCTAGATGGAAGTGAAGAACTTCGAATTGATGCACCAGGTTCTTCACCATATGTATGTGACCATCTTGATTGTCGTTCCTGCGGTCTAATTCCCGTATCAATACATGCCCAATTACGATATTCTTGCGCTGAAAATATATCATCAATTGTTCGACCATATTGTCCGCGCATCCGAGTATCTAAAAATATTGATGATAAATTTTTACTGATGAGAAAAAATTAAAGTGATATGAAAGAAACTGAATTTAAAAAATTTAGCATCTGAAATATTAATTGCGAACTTTTGCTGATAGAAGAAAATTAAAATGATATGCAAATTAAATTAAAAGAATAGCATTTGAAATATTAATATATCATCATGATGATGATAACATATTCATACTTCATAATGGCTTGGCTTCGCGAATGAAAAATTTACAGGATTTCATCCACGTTTTACACAGACTCGCTTTTGACTAAGAAAACCAATACCGATATAAATACCATTTTTTTTTATCAGGCTCTGACCATGACTCTTTTGTAGCATCATACTGTAGAAAGTGGTAATAGAGTTGATGTAAGGACACAACTTTATTTCATACCAATAATTACTGAGAAAAGTTTGGAAAATGAATCGTTGTATTTGATTTGACAATTTTCATGTAATAGGATGATCATTTTGAGGAATTTTGGGGGACATTCTAATCGTTCCAAGATCTGCCATAAGCCATTTCTGCTCCTGTTTCAAAAACTTTGGTAAAGTTAACGAAAGTTATGTAGCGTACTCTGTTTTATTCTCTATATTTCTCTTGTCATTGAATATATCCATGTCGGATATTCTCTTATCAACTCCGCAGCCAGATTGATTTTTAGCTGAAAGATCTTCGGTAATAGCAGGAATTAATCTATTTAGGAGTATTCTTGCGAGGATTTTTTCCGGCAATGAAGATCAGAGCTATACTTCGATATTTTGAGCAGTTTGACTTGTCTTTTTTTTTATTATAAAACGGGATGATAATTACATTGCGGTAATCTGATGATAATTAGCATTTTTTTAACAATGTACAGCAAGCTCAAGAAATTAGCATGAAGTATATAGTCTTCACAATTCTGGACTACAGATGGAATTCCATCAGCTTGAGCAGCTTTGCTTCATAGTTTAAGAATCTCTTGCAGAAGTATAGAGCTATATTCAGTTCTGTTTTTATCATTTATCCTGGATGTTGCAAAGTCTTTATTGAAGTTTGCTGCATGCGAGACGAAAAACTGCCTTTCTAATATGATAAATTTACGGGTAAGAGCAAGTGCATGGTGTTTTGACTATTTTTATCAAATCAGTCTCTTTTTTTTTTCTTGTGGAAAAACAAGAGATTCTTCACGTGATTGCAGGATAATATTTTTTATTTGTTGTAAGAATGTTTCGTTGGAGAGTTCATCGGTAGGATTTCTAAGTCTGCTTTGAGAATTTGCTTGAAAATTATTTTTCATGCAGTTGTATGAAGTTTGCTAATTTTACTCCTTCTCAATGGAAGACCGCTCCACTTAAGTTTGAGTCTGACATGAAAATTAAATTTGCAGCGTATTAGGTGGTCAGTTTGTCAGTGCGGCGGTCACTTTGTTAGTGCCGGCACTAGGCATGTATGACGAGCATAATGAATGTATTTTTGAAACACTATAATTTAGTCGATGAGATGCCAATGCTTGGAACGAGAATGCTCAAGGATATCTTTAAGCTGTCTTTCTGATGAAAGTTTTTATAATTGTGAGCTGTTCTTCTTCGCAAAATCCCAGCAGAAGAGGCCGTTATCATTGCAGTTCTCAATATATCCTTCCAGACTGCAAAAAAAAAAGAAAAAAAATTGCGACTTATTCAAGCGTTCAAGTTGTCAGTCACCAAGGAATATGATTTTATCGTCTGCTGGAGCTTTTTGAATAAGGCAACGCAAGTCAAAAGTGTAACATTTGTCTTTATCTGCAGTGTTACGCTTGTAGAGTGGGCATGTATACTGAAGAGAACGACATGCTACTTATTCTGGAGTTGAAGACGTAAGGAAATAATGCGATCGGATTATCCTGTTGGCAAGTTGTCAAGTTTAGATGATGACGGAAATTTTGATCATAAGGCCAACTCCTGAAAGATGCCGTTTAGTTTCAGGCTTTCCGATCAATTAAATCTATAACCGGCATTAAGTTCTTTAAGACTGCCTTTTCCGTTAAGAGAACCTCGCTGAGAGCGACTATGTCAAAATGTTAAATCGCGATATTTCGTATGCAGTTAGAATAGAAGACGTTCTGGATGTCCATTGTCGATGGTATCAAGCATGGTTCTGACATTCCAACAAGCAAATTGTTAAGCTAGAAACTTGAAGCAGGCATGTGCCTTAGTTTCATTTTATTTGGTTCTGTTTTTATTCGACTGCAAAAGAAGATGTCCATTGACCGCAGCTAGCCAATAAGATGAAGAGTGAAAATGGGCTATGATTAACCATCTTTTCTAGGTCTCTCTCCGAAGAAACAAGCAGTGCTTTCCTCGAATAAGGCTGCTCGGTCATTCAGATATTGCCGAATAACATTGTCATCTTCAAGTCAATCTGGAGTAACCAAAGTCTTGACTGCCTGCATGTAGAGTTAGGACTATGGACTGATTTTCCAGTGCATTTTATCACTTGCCATTTCATCCCTCATCTATCATTACAAGGCTATTCTTCTTTGAATATGAATGAAACCTTGAACCGATGTAATGGATTTTTAAGTGAGGTGGAATGTGCGCAAAACTGCTCTACTCTTTAATCCTGAGATTCATCTGTCACGGTCTAGCAAGTTTGACAATAACAACGAGATACTAAAGTTATAAGTTCTGGTTAAAACATCCTTCTCCCAGATGGATAACTTGCAGGGCTAAGCAAGTTTCGTCTACCCGAGTTTGAAGTAAGAGTTTTCCATTTACGATAGTAGCATGATGGTTAACGAGCCATTCTGCCTGTGGATACAGTTTGCTTGACCTTTTGGTCGAGACCTGTCTGGCATGAGAGATTCTGTTAGAAATATAAATCACCTCAAAGTGTCCAGAATAAACAATTGAACAAAGAAAAAATTAATTTTCTCAAAACTGCTAACAATATGAAAATTTTTTTTTTTATTAATGCCTAGTGACCGAAATAATCTTAAATAAAAAAAGAGCAGTAATTTCATCATCTTTCTACTTAAATAAAATAATTTTGAGAATATTTAAAACTGATAAATTCAAAAATCAAAATATAAGAAATGTTATATAAAAAGAAATTTTGAAAAAGAGAGAAATGTGGGAGAATCAATGTAATAATCAATGTTGAGAATTTAAGTATGTTGAAGAAAAAATTTCTGAAGAGCTTTTCGGGATACGGTAATAATAAAAATATGTGAATGGTGGAAAAGTGTCGAGAAAAAACAGAGAGAGACAATTCATCGTTTCTTGAGAAAAAGAAAAAAATGAAGAAAATAAAGTTATGTAATACTTTTCGTTATTATTGCATATAATGTGAACGGAGGCAATCAATTTCTGGATTTCTGCATATATTCTTAGAAACTGATGGAGATATTCAAAGAGTAAACTAGCATCATTTTCTATGATTCAAATATGAAGAAAGTTGTGAATATTGTAATTTTGAAATGTAAAATGTGAAGGATTTAAAACATACTTGCACCATCGATGACATCATTTCGCCATTTTACGGTCCGTGATGCGCTACCGGAGACAGCACGCCGACGAGGTAACGAGTTACTTCTATTTGCTGAATCAAGTGCATGCCAAGCTGACTGACCGCGGAACATATATCTCGGATCGATAGCTCCTGGTGGTGAACAGAGAGAATGATGCATAGAATAACCAGCTACATCACTAAGTGAACGTTGATTGATAGGTAATGGACGTGATGTATCGGGTGGTTTTGGGTGAAATTGTGAAAGACTAAGATTTCCCGGGAAAGCACCATAGCTAGTTGATAGCGGAAGATAATCAGGAGCAGTTGATGGACCAGGAAAAGATTGTGGAGGCACAGATCGTTGGGTCAATGATCGAGGCATTGAATAGGTATATGAAGGTAGCATCTGAAACATAATTCATTATTATTCCTTTACATTATTAACAGTAATTTATAATTAATTACAACAAGCTTTCAAAAAAGAAAAAAATATTGAATGAATCACTTTACGTGTATCACTCACTTTTCTCCTACCTGGTTATTGGATAACTGAGCAGTGGTGGTGAAGCTATCGGCACGACGTACTGCAGAAGGCAATAATTTAGGAGGTGGTACACGTGCGGTTCGTGAAACGGTTTCTTCTAATTTTTCCGCTTGACTATTCAAGAGACGTGATGATGGACGATGATGGTGTTGATGATGATGATGATGACCGGTAAAATGTTGTGGTGGACTTATCTTTATCACTGATGGTGATATACCAGTTGCTGCTGCTATTGAAGATGATGGTGCTGTTGTAGATGGTTGTTGTGAGCATCGTTTAGCTATTTCCTGAATTTTCATTAAATATTTAATTAAACGATAGTAAAATTTATCACTACTATCATTAATTATTAAATTTTTTATGATCGTCTTTTATTATTATCAGTAATTTTTCTATAACTACCTTTTACTATTATCAGTTATTATCATATGTTAATAAATTTATGTCCAAATTTATATAACAACACTTCTAATATCACTGTTATCAATTTCGAAGATAATAATAAGATGCTGTATTAGAAATAGCAAAATACATAATATCCTTAATCATTACGATTTATCAGTTTGATTGTTTATTTGTTTTTTCATTTTTTACCATACATCATTTTTCCTACTCTCCTTTTTTTTTTGAAATATGTATATGCTTTAAAAGACAATTTTAATTAATATCAGAATAAAATCTTAGAAACGAAAACGAAGCCTAAATACTACACTAGGCTTCATTTCTAGGGCTAAATATTTTATTGTACTCACTTTCATCAAATTATAGATTTTCATTTTTTCCTTCGCTAAATGCTCTCTTCCTATTAATTGCACTTAAATTTTATTTAAACGTTGCGAAAATTTGATTAGCAAATAATTCCATATATTTTTACTTGAAAAATTCAATCATGATGTTGTAAGTGAAAGATCTAGGATGAAAGAATTTTCTCAGTGAGAAATGTAATTAAAATATTTGAAATGCAGCAATTGAAATTAAAGTAAATTGAGAAAAAAGTGAACTAGCATGAAAGAATAGCTCCTAGTGAGAAATGTAACTAAAATATCTGAAATGGAATAATTGAAAAACTGAAATTACAATAAATTGAAAAAAAAAGTGAAAAATTACATTGCTCTAACAGAAGTTTTCGCTGTTAAATATAACTTTTTGCAAAAAATATGATAATATTCTAACTAGCGAAATGAATTAAAATCGTGAACTCTGAACTCTATCGAAATAAGCAAGCTTGCTTCATATTAAACAGATTAGAAATTTAAATGGAATAATTACTTTCAAATGTCTCCACTATCTCTGCGCTTACACTGATGCTATTTTTTCAATTTAAGTAAAAAATGAAAGATTTTTAGGGAAAATTATGATAGTTATAGAAAGTAACGAATATAATAAAAGCTTTAGATGAAGTTTTGGATAACATTTTATACAATGATAAGAATTCGTATCAAGTAAACTGATTAAAAGTAAACTTTTTTAGAAAAAAATAATTGCCAATGATTAAAGATTAAAGTAAGCCGAAATTAAAGGAATAAAAGTGAAAATTTACCATTAGGGAATAGTATTGAAAAAATATTGGAAGTTATTATAGTTTATTTTATATAAGTTATCCAAATTATCGCTGTCATTCTTTTTATGACAAATGAAAAGCAGTTGACAATACAATTAATTAGCTAGCCTTTAATGGAAGAAAGATTTTTAATGACTGATGGTAATATTTTGTTTGGTTTATGGTAATGTAACAATGATGACATATAATGATGATGCTATAGAACAATTATTACTTCAACTTTCTAAAATTCATATTCTTAAATTTTCCACATCATCAATATAAATACGCAAAATGATAGAATAATTAATATTCACAAATTTAAAAATGTGAATATTATTCACAAATAATTAGATTAAATCAATGATTTACAATTTTTTTTAACTTTCCTCTAACAACGATTCCTTAAACTTTTTTTTTTTTTAAATTCATAGTACAAGAGTCAGAAAAAAGTTTAAATAAAATTCTTTAATTTAAAAATAAACTTTAATAGAAATTTTAGCATATTAGTGTAAAAAAAAGTCATCATTTATTTTCTATTCACAACTCTGCTATACAGTTCTGAATTAGATAAAAATTTCAATCGTAAATTTCATCTTCTGGTGCAATAAATTCCGAAATAAGTAAAACGGATAGATATGAACGAAGGAATGCAAAAATCAAAAGCTTCTCATTTTTTTTTTTTTTTTGTTCACAACTAATTATTTGTCTTAAATTGAATTATTCAAATTAAACAAGAATTAACATGCAAATCTGCTTACAAGCACATCAATGGATGCTATACTACTGTTACAAAAAAAAAATCTAAAGATTTAAAAAAAAAAAAAAAAAAAACAAAGTAATAATTTTACTTAGACAGTAACTGAGAAAAAGAACTTTTTGTAAATTATAAACAATTGTAAGAAAGTAAGCAATTGTGAAACAGATCGGAATTGGAATGAAATTGCAATCAATACCAAATGATGAAAAGTTGTAAGTGAAAAGAAAAAAAATTTGATTTAAAAAAAAATTCGAAATTGTAGAAACTATATAAAAGCACCATAGAATTATTTTAAATTAATTTATTTTATATTTAAAAAAAGAAAAAACCCTCAATAGATAACATTATTTTCAGTGAAAAAATATCAATGATTCAAGTCATATCATTCAGTGAGTGATGATGAATAAAATTCGGAAAATTAAAAATTTTCTTAAACAAATTAAAATATCATATTAATGGTAATAGTAGAAAAAAAAAGGAAAATACTAGAATTACTAATAAATGATTCATCAATTATTAAAAATAGACAGATTTTTTTCTTTTGTAAATTTGATTTATGCGAAATTAATAAAATTCATATATTTAAATATTTAGCAATATTTAATTTATTCTCAAATGTAAAAAAGTAAGAATTAACAAAATCAAAATAGGACAAATTATTTTTATACCTTAATACAATTAAGCAAAATGAAAATGATAAACCTGTTGTTGACGAGCCTTTTTGCCAAGCCATGTATTGGCAGTTGACATTGGATGATTTAACAAGGTAGATGTAGGTGTATCATCATATTGCTCATGATCACCTCGTTGAAAAACAACCACTGGTCGTGTTACCATTGATTGTGATTGTGTCATCCTTTCCCTAAAATTTAAACATATACTTAAAATGCTAAAATATAAAATTTAAAAATAAAAAATGAAAAGTTGTAAAGTAAACATAAAGTAATTTTTAAAAAGTATTATCTTAAATTTAATTTGTATGCAAACTTATTACAATTAACAATTATCTGTCTGTATGTTAACATTATCTCATGGTATATACCATCAATAGATCATCTGCTTGATAAATGCATTAAAAAAAAATTTCATTAATATATGGCTCAAAAAAAAAAAATTACTATAAACTTACATTTGAGTAAGTTACTTTTATAAAAGATAAAATAGATAACTTAAATAAAATATAAAGTAATTTGTAAAGTTAACAAAACGAATGATTGAATTAAACCATAAACTGTCATATTTTACTTTTGTTTTTAAAATTAAAAAAAAAAGGTAAAATACCTTTTGTTTTTAATAAAACGTATCCTAAGTAAAAGACGACGTGGTATCGAAAGTACCAATACTACATCATCAATACTCATCGATGATACATCAACATTATTCACTGATAATATTTCATCACCAGGACGTATAATATCACCGTATTTTTCCAATTCTGAATTCTCACCAAAACGTGATGCAAATACACCTGATGACCTTAAATTAAATTTAATCATTTAATTTTAATTTTAAAAAAAAAAGCAATAAGATATAAGGAAAAAAAAGTAATACTACATGGTAAAAGAAATGTTGTAAGCATTTGTTATCACTAATGACAATGATAATTATACACCAAAATATTTTTGCACTGAATTTCAATTTACTGAATTTGCAAAATTTAAAAAAATGTACCGAAATTTACAATTTAATTTAAAATATTGAATTTTTAAATTTTACAGCATAAATCATTCAAAAATCATTTTGATGCAAAATTTAATAATTTTACAAATAATTTTTTGGGTATTAGTTTTTATTACCCTCAATATTACTTTTGAATTTCAAATTTAATATTCAAGTCAATTATTTTGCTATGTCTAAAGAAGGTGAAAATTACTCATAATTAAACAAATTATTAAAACATAAAAAATATTAATACCTGTCCGTACCATTACCTTCCCGAAGATATAAACCAAGACTTTGTCCTGGTTTTTTGATAATTTCCACCAACTGCACAACAATAATATCACCAGCACCAGCAATTCCTCGTTTTTCCATTCGATATTCCGATCTAAATAAAATATTATCGAATTAAATAATGATAACAAAAATTTATGTTTAAGCAAAAAAAAAAAGAAAAGAATTATCTTTATTAAAAAATTGTCCTTAAAAAAATCACCTTTATTAACCCAAATTCAATTTTCGAGCTAAAGAATTTTCTAGACTTAGACTGGAGAAATTAAACGAAGTAAAATACTATTTCGTATCTTATGTATTTTAAAAAGAAAATATAAATGATGAACTATTATTTAGTAATTTAGTAAAAAACTAGTAAAAAGTATTTTTATACATGCAATAGGAATTTTGCACTTACTTGTCGAGGATGCGAGCTGAAAATCCGGTAATACCGGATGCAGTAAGTGTAGAACTTTGTTGATCGACTTGATGAATTTTGCGCACAATATCCTCTGGTAATGAACATCCTAAAATTTATCAAAAATGAATTGAAATTTAATTTTAGAACTAAATTTGAAATGAAGAAGGTGAATGAAGGAGGTGAAAAAAAGATTGAAATTACTTTAAAATGATTTATTAATTCATTTAAAAAATTGAAAAAGATTACAAAAAGGTTAGAGAGAGAAAAAAGAGTAAAATAGAACATCGAAATAATTTTATTTTATTTTAAAAAATGAAAAATTTAATTCTTTTCTTTTTTTTAAAAAAATCTTCCAAATTTATTATTTGCAATGATTAATATAATTAAGCAAATTATTCTCAACAATTATCTCATCTAATAATTATTTATCTAATACTAAATAATATTGATAATTAAAAAAACAAATACTACCAATTCACTGCATAAAGCATAGAATAGTAAAAAAGACTGAAAAAGAATTCCCGCGAGAATTATTTAGACTGTCATTTTAGTGCCATATTTACATAACACCAATATACATTCACGCTTCATTTTCTTCAAACACCAAGAAAATAAAACACCAAGAGGTTTTTTTCTTTTTGTTTTATCTTACCAATCAATATTTTAAAGAGTGAAAATTTCTAAACAAAAATATATCAATGAATAAATACGAGTTGCAAGTTTAAAATGCATACAAACAATTGTGATTTTTTTTTTTATCACAATTAATAATTTCAGAAAATTTTTTGTCTTCCAAAAAAAAATGGTTTGGACATTGATCATCTTTTGAGAAACGAAATGTTTTAATGATGTTTATGTATTTTATCTGACTTACCATTTGGACGGTAAAAAAAAATTGGAATATATTTTAAAAAAAGGAATTTATTTTAAAAAAAAAACTAAATTTTTTATAAACAAAAAGATTTTTCAAATATTATAATTTTAAATGATATGAATTAATCAATGAATTTTTCTAAAGAGAATGAAATTTAAAAGAATTGAAAATTTAGTTAGACATTATACAATAAAGAGAAATAGATAGGATGAATGCTTAATGATAATTATGATGCTTAATCAATAATAATTAATAGTAACAATTTATGATTAATTTATGATTATGATTACAATTGACATATTTATGTATAAACTTTCCTTTCTCATCTTTTTCTCCTTTATCCAAACAGCATTATCACTTTAAAGCAGTTTAAATTGCCATTTTAAATTAGTAATTTACATTTCATCTTATGATAAAAAGTTAATTATTTCAAAATTTTCAAAAGTTGAATTTTTCTCACAGAATTAAAATTTTACTAGAGAAAGAGAAGGGGGAGAGAGGGGGAGGGAAGAAACAAGCAAAAAAAAAAATTGGAAATATCGCATACAATTATTCTGTAATATTTTACCACAATTTCAAATTTCAGTTAACTACAATATTGCAAATAAATTAATTAATATGCTCTTATTGTGCACAAAATTAAATTCCTTAAACAAAGTTAATTTTCCTACAGAAAACTTAATTAATTTCAAAATATTTCCTTTCTTTATGTTTAATTTTGAATTTATTTATTTGCTAAATTACATGCCGAAATTGAAAGTAAAATTCAGTGTTTAGAATTATTTAAAATTATTTAAAAAAATTTTTACATTTTGTTAATTTACATAGAAAATTAGAGAAGAGATAAATATGAAACAAAAATGTTATATCATGACAGATAGGTAAATATAAGTTAAAGAAATTTAAAGAGTAGAAGAAAGGATAAAGATCAAAATGATAAATAGTACAAGCTATTTATCAGTACGCGGACAAATAGATGGACAGATAAGTAAATAAAAATGATAAATAAATGAGTAAACAAACATATATATGAATGAAGATACAAATAAAAAACAAAACAGCTAATTTTTTTTCGTTTCTATATTAAGCTTATTATTAATTTCATCAGCTTATCATTGCTTTCATCAGTTTATCATTGCTTCCATCAGTTTATCATTGCTTTCATCAGGTTATCATTGCTTTTATCAGTTTATGATTGATTTCATTACAACAGAATAACAAGTAATGAATATTAAATATGTATTAGCCAAGAAATAAAAAAAATACTCTGAAATATTAATTGATTATCAATGGTAGAATAGAGTTGATTAGGAAAGGATGAAAACTTTAAACTTTCTTTTTTTTTTAAATAAAAATTTTAAGAATAGTTTTCTTCTGAAAAAGAAAGAATGTAGAAAGTAGGAGGAAATTAAATAGAATTACTAATGAAAATGATGAAAGTAAAAATGCTACTAAAAATTCTAATTAGTTACTAGGTTTATTTAATCATCATTAAAATGCGTTTTAATAATAGAAGTAAACAAACTATAAATAAATAGAAATAAACTATAAATAAATAGAAGTTTCGGGATAAATTAGCCGTTCCCGGAAGTAGGTGCAGTCGACCCGCGGTGGGTGAGGAGCAAGGTGAGGACCCTGTTTGTACTCACAGTTTGTACTCACCATGGCCTCAAAAATAGAATAATTTCGAAATGTTTGATAGATTACATATCAGAGATTAAGCTGATAATAACAGATACTGGCTTTGTAAACCACAAATAAATTAAATTATATAAACCGTAAATAAATAAATAAATGATTGATCAAAATGAGAGTGATAAACAAATGAACAAAAAAATGAGGACTGAAGGACTGAAAATGAAGTAAGAACTGAAAATAAATGAATTATAAAAGAAATTAGGAAGGATAAATCGAAAAATAAAATGAAATGAAATGAGTAAAAGAAAATAATGAGTGAATGGATAGAATTTAGTAATGAAATAAAAATTAAAATATTTCAAATAAGAAAGAGTAAAATGTGTTGCAGCAGTGTAAAATGTTTTTTAAAACTCCATATAAACAATGTAATTGATGTGTAAATAAGTAAAAAAATAATTATTGGTTTTTTTGATTTCTGATATTAAAAAAAATATAACGTTTTTAATGATTTAAAAGATATAGGTATAAATTTTGATTTTGTTTTTTTTCAAATAATTGAAAAATTATTTTCAGAATAATAGGATGATAAAATGATGATTAGCTATATATGTATTAGCCAGAAAAAAAAAACTAATAAAAAATTTATGATTATCAATGATAGAGTTAATCCAAAAGACACGAATTACCTACTTACTGATTAATAGTTTAAATTAAATTTAATTATTATTTACTAGGCTAATAAATTCAAACAATGATTTTGAATGATATATTTCAATGGGAGAGATATCATTATTAATATTATAAAATTAGTAAGAAAATTCAGTGTTACTATCAATGAAGCAAATACATTGATATATTTTACAATTATTTCCCTATGAAATAAATACAAGTAAGTAAGTAAAAATAAATAGTGTCAATTAATATTGATATTCAGTAGAAGCAAATTTCAAATTGCACTGAGCAAATTAGGTTGCCTAAATAAATTAAAAAAATATTCATCGAGAAAGTAAAATTTGATAATAATTAAAAACCTACCTGGTTCTTGGTCAGCAGATTTCTTTATTTGTTGTTGTTGCTGTTGTTGTTGTTGTTGTTGTTGTTGCTGTTGTTGCTGTTGTTGTTGTTGTTGTTGTTGTTGGGATGGATTGTAGGGCATAGAATTAATCCGTTTCTATAAATATATCATAAAATTTAAATTTTATTTTCTGAAAATGTTTAATCAAAAATAACATAAATGAATGAAATCGTAATCATTATTTATTTTGAATAGCAATAATTGAGATAATAATAATAATAATAATAATAATAATAATAATAATAATAATAATAATAATAATAATAATAATAATAGTAATAACAACAATAATAATTAAAAATAATAATGATAATAGTAACAGCAATAATAATAATAATGTAATATTATAAAAATAATGATAGAATGTTTGCTGTTATATAAGACAAATTTCATTTATGTAATTAATTTTGGAAGAATTTAATCTAAAAAACTAAAATCTTTCCGACTATTTCCAGAGAAGGAGGTTCAAAAACTATTTAACCCGAGTTGATCACCAATACAAAATAACTATCCTTCTACGCAAACGCGCATCCATTCACGTGAATATTCAAGAATGGACTCAAGAATTTGTAATAATAGTATTCCCAAAAAAAGAATGAAAATATCATGAAGCTCAACGAAATATGGGACAAAAATATTGGAAACGAACTGTACTGAACAACAACGATAAAAATTAAAAATTTGATTAAAATGAAGTGAGGAAAATCAAAATGCTTTTTCGGAGTCCAATGAATCATGTTCAAAGCAATTCTTAATAAATATGGGAAAAATAATAAAATTAGTGACAATGATCGGATCGGGTAAATGTGATAAAAAAAAAAATAATGAAAAATCTAAAAACATATGATCACATCGATATGTAAGGAGAACGAACGTCACAAAGCATTATGTTTTATTTATAATATTAAAGATCCCGTAAGAAGATGCAAAATGCACATACAACAAAGTACTCAGAATGCACACATAAGTTTTGTCTCCGATTTCAAATTTATTGCAGCCTTAGATTTATAATTTCCTTGAGCGGACATAGTAAGCGATTCTCATGATAGTAACCTATATCGGGTGGGTTTTTCAAGCAAATTACTCTGAATTATTTCCTTTTCATTCCCAAACTAATTAAATAAAAATAACTGTAATATTTTACATCAAAGTAACGACTAAACCAGAAAAAACTGAACATGTGAGCACAGTAAAGAATGCGCGACTAGTTCCAACTTTGTACCAAAAATTTAGGTAAGTGCGCCGAATACTGGATTATGACGACAGATGCTCGGTCCTTTCTCCATGTATTCTGCTTTCGTGTGTGCTACTTCATAAAATTCAGGCTGAAAATTCAAGTTTTTTCAAATCTGGTAAACACCTTACTACAGACGAAGAGAAAGACTTCTCTTCGCGAAATTATTTTTTAATTCTTCTATAATATTATGCGAGATACAATAAAAGTAGGCAGAATTGAATGTAAATTTTCCCAAACAGCTGCATGGTGAAGCAGCAAAATCAAAGTTGCGTTTTTTTTTTTTTTTTTTAACCTATCCAAATTCAGGATTTATGTCAGCAAAGATAATTTACATGAAATAAATTTATGGTTGAAATAATTACTTACTAGTAAAAAATTAATGCTTGTCATACCTAGCATCAAGGAAAAGCTTAGGACTAAGAAGAAAATTAAGTTTTTTTCGAAAATTTTTTGAGTCTCTTCCTCTTTCGCCTTCCTTGAATTTATTCTAATATATTACAATGATTTCTTTCATCTATTGGTGTCATTTGATAGCAGAGAACATTCTTGAAATCAATAGTTTTTTATTCTTCAGAAGAAAAAGCTACTCTTTACATGTTCATTTCGAATGTTAATACAGCACTAATCTCTGAAATAAAAACTCTTACGTACCGTATCTGCAAGAGTACTACCACCAAACCACACTGCGTATCGTTGCATTTTATGAGATATGACCTGCACATCTATTGGTTTAGGCTGAAAAACGCAACTTTTGGTACGGAAACTATATTGTAGTCTGAGAAAAAAAAAAGTGAAAGACAAAATGTATCCACATCACTCTGTTCGCCCAGGAAATATGTAGAAGCATAAAATTAAAAATGATAAAAAGTTGTTAGTTCCATAAAAATAATCCATAAATCTATTATAGTTACTAATAATTCCCACTAAGTATTACACCAACAAAAGATATTTGGATTACCGTCAGCCTTCCTCCTGATAATTCCTCGCTTAAAGCTAATCGCGCATTAGAAATACGCTTAATATCACGCTGCATACGCCTAGCTAAATCTTTGAACATTGTCGAACCACCGGAAAGAACGATATTCTCGTATAAACCACGACGTACATCAATTGGACATTGCTGAATTACGTTATCCACAATTTCAGAAATTGGTACTGTGAAATCTGGATTGGCAAACTGAAACAAATCAGTGGACTCAATGGAATTCATTATATAATAAATGGAAAAGACCGGATGGAATTCTGCGAATAGGAATTCATAATGCAGAAAATATTTCAAATTAAAGCGGTAGGAAAATCTTGAAAATAAATAAAATAGACAAAAGTTAATTGAAATTCTTAACAATCAAAAGACAAATCGGCAGTACTATCTAGGAGAATAAAAATCTTACTTCTGGATGAAAAAAGATTTCTGGACCGAGAAATCGTTCATATCCTACATCGACCGTGAATGGTTTTTTGGTGACATGATTTATTCCATCGTATATTTTGAACCACTTCGCACCGTCCGTATCATATTTCACAAACTCACGCTGGATATCGGGACAGACATAACAATACTTCTCCTAAAAACATAGCTCATTTACTGAAAAAACTATTTAGTAGCACCTTTTCATAGAGTCACCATCATCAAAAGCAAAAACGTTTGTTAATAGCATTTGTAATATGTCAGATATAACGACATCCATAAACAAAGTAATTATTGCATGAACAGATAATAACTAGCCCCATGGATATATGCGTGATACATGAATGTTACATAACCCACCGCAATTGTGAATACAATACGTTCGAAAATCAAAAATATCAATAGGAATTTGTTTTTAAAACATATTCACCTGCGATAGCGATAAAATAATTCAAATGAACCTTGAAGTCGAGAAATACTCACTTTTATTGATTTTGCAACTTCATAACTCTGATCTGATGGCACTGTGGTTTCGCGTTCTCGAAGTAACTGCTGTATGAAATAGGTAATATCTCGTCCGGCAATAGGTATATGCTTGATACATGAACCAATTACATAACCCTCCGCAACTGGGATACAATGCGTCACGCCATCACCGCTATCAACAACCTGGAATGTCATAATATTAAAGCAGAAATATAACAAAAGCTTTTTTATTAGCTTAGTCTGATTACATATAGCAAATATGATCCAAATTAACAACGATCGAGCGAATCTCGGTATACATTGTTTGAGATTTCTTTCATTTGCAGACTGATATTTTTTGTTTTTCTTCAATATAAACAAAAAATAAAAGGAAGATTAGACATACGATTCCTACATTTAATTTAAAACAAGAGACTTGAGAAGAGTGGGTGGTGAAGTATTTACAAAAATGACTTGTAGTACGGTGATATGTTTAGTGATTGATATGTCTGCTTTTTCTTCCCTCGTAAAACATTTTCGCCGCGACTTATTTCAGCACCTTTTTCTTCTTGAAAGCAATTCATATGAAGCCAAGAAAATCCCAGTGTGAAGAAAATCTCATATTTCTTCAAATAGTCCTGCATAAAAAAGAACATGACTCACCAATCCTGTCAATGAACGGTGTGATAAGTCTCGACTTTGCCAGGAGGCAGCAAGAGCTAATACAGCCTGCACAGCAATATATAAACCAGGCACGTTGAAGGATTCAAACATGATTTCAGCCGTATATTCACGATTTTCAGGAGTATTTAAAGGTGGCTCAGTCTGGAAATAGTTAAAATAAAAAATGAAAGTTTCTGAATCGAGCGCAATAATAAGTTAGTAAAAAACATAAAAGAAATGATGTTAATAAATTTTAACTCAAAACTTCAGTATGAGACTTACATTCAGTTTATAACAGTTCCTAATCCAAATCAATCGTTTCAGTTTTTTTTTTTTTTTTTAATTTCGAATTAAAAAGATCCAAAAATCGAATAGTGGCATATGAATCAAAAAGCTAACATAAAACAAGATTTTGTATAAATGTAGGGAAGATGATACAAACCAATAGAAAATAATGATCTTCTGGTTCAGCTCGTAGATACTTGAAAATGCACTGTTCCCAAAACCGTTCCATTAAATCCCAATCTTCCACAATTCCATGGCGAATTGGATACTAAACAGAACAGAAAAAAAAATGCATATGTAATTAATCATGCGAAATAATTCTTTTCTAAGTCTGAAATGAATAAAACTATCATTAAAGCCATGATGGCCTCCACAAAACATCCACACTTCCGAATTAACTATACCTTAACAGCGTAATTAGCAGCGCTCGGTGAAAGCGCTTCATCACCAATGTAAAAGTCGAGATCTTCAATCCGTGAAGTTGTATTTGCATTCCATCGCAATGCTGATGACTGAGAACCCACCTTTTCTCGTATTGCTATTGCTGTAAAGTGAGAAATTTATATGTCTAAGATAATAAAAACAAGAAGCTGGCTAGAGATATGAAATATAAGGCAGTACTTCATTTCAGAAGTAATTCATAGAAAAAAATTACTAGCCTGAGGGAATAATAAACTGTGGCTCGGAATTTCCTGCATAACCAAGTTTTGTGTATCTGAAATCATCAATCATGAAATGCTTTCTCTATTACTCGATATCTACTAGTTTAATTTTCTTGTCATTTTGATAAAGAGAATTTTTGCTACCATGATTTTTGTCTATGGTTATTAACCATAGCACTATTTCTGAATGGTAATTTAATTTATTACATATTCCCATTCGCAGTTATAATGAAAATCTAAATTTTTTTATGCCGTGATAGTGAGAAAACGAATTAGTTGAAACCCAATAAAATTAAGTTTGAAATTAAAAATCAAAATCAAAAGTTACGAAAAAATAACAGTATGATAAAAAATTGCTAACCCTGTGCCATTGTCAATAACACAAGCTGGTAATCGCCCGGCAGCCATTTCCGGAAACCCCTGGCAACAAATACCTTTTTGAACTCAGTTCTGTATTTTTGTATTAATGCTCGTATGTTTGGGAAATGTTGCCGAACTTCCTGAAAACACAATAGTTAAATTTTCAATCTCTTAAAGAAAAATACAATTTACTGCGACAAATAACACTACCTAATTCAAAATTATTGTAAAAACAAAAAATGGATTTTCCCAAAAAAAAAAAACAGAAAAATTTGCAAAAGTTCTATAAATTTGACACTTTAACAGTTTAAATTTAAATATTTTTATTACGATTTCTTCTGTTCAGGTTTGTTTTAGAAACTTTTTTTTTTTTTTTAACTGTTAAAGTGTCAAAAGAAACGTTTCTAAAACAAACTTACTCTTCAAATATCAAAAGAAACTTTCGACATTTAAAAAAACTCATACTCAAATTTAAATAACAATAATTAATCGTAGATTATTAAAAAAAAGTTTCGAAGAAAGAAATCTCTGTAATTATACACTTCAACAGCAAAATTCTATATAATCTTCTCTTTCAAAAAATTACAGTGATTTTTAGAGAGAAAGTTATTGGAAACTATATATACTGATCTGATTACATCACTATATCAAATATATCAGTATTAGAATAACTAAATAAGATAGATAAAAGAAAATAGCGATAATTATACGAGTTTAAGAAAACGTATGCGTGCGGCAACAGTCTGAAAAGAATTTTTTCGAAATAAAGGCTAATTATACATAAACAAATATTTTCGCAAATAAAGAAAATGAGAAAAACTGAAATGAAAGTTGATAGACAAATAAATGTGTAACAATGTCAAATTGTTTTTATATACGAAAATTAAAAATTTGAATAAACAATTAAAAAAGTGAACAAATGATATTAGTGACTAAAATATTTAATTTCTTTCTTTCCTTTAACATTAAAAAAATGATTCTTCCGAATGCTGCAAATCTCGCAAAATAAAGAATGAAGTTCTGAAGTAGTTATTATCGCAAAGAATTCTTGTTCGTTTTGTATGTAATTTTGATTGTAAAAATCACCTTATTCTTCTCTGCTCCTTAGCTATAAAAACTAATAAATTTATGACATCGTCACTAAATATATTAATGAATGAGCAAGCAAATATTACACGAACAAATAAGTGAACCAATAATTAAATGAAGTCAGACTTAGAAGACATGTACAAATACAAATATGTACTAATTCATCCAAATATGCTTTATATAAATCGGTCAAGTATAATAATTAAATCAGTCTAACAAAATCCACAACTGATAGTTTGAAATTTTCAATCAAACAAGTCAATATTGCACTTAATGAATAAAAAAATGGATAAATGTCCATTGAAACAAATATGTCCAATAACTTTCTTGATTAATCTTAAATTGAAATTTTTTAAAAAATGACTAAATTAAAATGATTTCAAAATGTATAAACAGTCAAATTTAGATATGCAAGTCGTTTGTTATTCAAATATGTCAATATGCTTAAATCAAGTACTAACACTAATACTGTAATAGAGTTTGTACATAAATTAAAAAATTTTCTTTGAACAAATGAAAAATGTTGGAGAGAGGAAAAAAATGAAGAAAACAATGTAACCTCTATCTTGATAACAACTAAGGCCAAAAAAAAAAAAAATTTCTGGAACTATCAAATAATACAGAGTTTAATCAAATAAGTAGTGAGTATAGAAAGTAAAAAAAAAAGAAAAAAATGATAAATAATTTAAATTCTTCAAATTGTTAACAAATTAATATAACTGCACTAAGCCAATTGAAATTCACTGAGATATTATTATTAGATGCTACAATTAATTTACAGCAATTTTTTGATAACTTTTTATTTCACTTTCTACAATTCTAAATAAATGACTATTTTCAATATTTTATTCTTTAATTATTATATTCCTTAATTACTGTATCCTTATCGGTACTACGATTCTAACATTGTAATACCACAAAAAAAAAAGCAGAATTACGATATTTTAAGAAAAAAAAAAAGATGATAAAATGATGACTAATGAATCGTTTCGTACAAAGAGTTTTATTTTTACAATATAAATGTGGCCCATTCATTGTCCCGTTAAAATTTTGTTATTAACTCAATGCTTCAATTTTGTTACAAAGATTACTAAGAAAAAGACGGGAAGATTGCTAGGGTAGTAGGAAATGTAAGTGAATTATAGAATTGTAGTGAGTTTAAAAATAGCACCCAAGGCAACAGAGAAAAAGAAAACTGGAAATTTGCTAGATAATGTGTTTTGTAGAGAAAGCAAAGTTTGATAACGATTAGTAAAATTTAATAACGAAGTTATAAAATTTCAAATTATATAATCCCATGTAAAATGATATTACATTACTATATATCAGTGAATTTCAGATAAAATTACATTAAATAAAAATGATTCAATTCAATAATTTAATTTAAAGTGTCTAATTTAATTAAGAATTTTCATGTATGATTTAATTTTATATTAAATCTAATTTTAAATACTTATTTTAACTTGCCATTCAAAAGTTTTAATTTCATATTTATTACTGAATTTCACGTTTAATACATATTTCAATTTTCTCAACGTTTAATACATAAACCTATTTCATATGATTAATTTCATATTTAAGGAATTTTATACATTATAGGAAATTCATATGTAAAGAGTTTCATATACTTTGTTTAATTTCATATTTTAACAATATTCGATACTGTTTAAAATATAATTTCATAGAATTAAAATGCAGGAATTTTCAGATATTTGTACAAATCGATACTAATGTATTTTTAATGCAATACAGAAAAATTGTTTTTTACTTTAAAAATAAAAAGGCAAATTTAATAATTAAAATAAAAATCAAAAAAGTTTGCGTTTGATCAAGGCCAATTAACTTTGACATAGTTGATAATGATTACAAAGTTATAGGTCACTACTTTGGTAATTCGAAAATAGTCATTAAACTAAACTCGTTTCTAAAACTGTTCATTGAATTTTTGATCATTTTTTTTTTTTTTTTTGTAAATTCCATTCTTTTTATTAGTTTTAAAAAATTTAAATGATTGAATTATGAAGAAATTACTTTTGCTGTTTATCATACTTTTCATTTGTGAAGTAATCAATAATAGCGAATAGCGTTAATTATTAAGGAAAGGGATAAGAAATAAATTGATAAGTAATAAGGGAAAATGAACTGCAGTGTAAAACAACACTATGGTGAGGATGATTTAATAATAATGATGGTTATAATGAATAATGACAATTATTGAGTAATACTTACAAATGACAATTATGATAACAAGTGATAATTAAATTAGTCTTTGCAATATTATTAAATTTGCAGGAATATACAAAGACATAGAGGATGACTAAAAATACAATTGCAGGATACAGTCCTTTCAGTCGTATATTTCGAGTACGTTCCTTTCAGCTATATATAAATTGCTGAATACAGTCTTTTCAGCCATACACAAATTTCAGTAATATAAAGAAGAACTGCAGCTGTTGTCAATAATAAACTAATAATTGCCAATAATAATAATGGTAAACTAATAATTGCCAGTAATAATAATGGTAAACTTATGACAATTATCAATAATTAACAGATAACAAATCTGGAATTTCGTTTTAAAAAAAAGTACACTACACAAATGCATATCAATAATCCATTGATTCCTACAAATAATGATTATATTAATAGTAATTGTTCGAGTAAGTATTGAAATTTAATCTGGAAACTTGACTGACTTTACAAATAATATGTTCTTAAAAGGGCTTACTCATCATTAATGACAAGCATTAATTAATTTGGTCAACTAAAGTTTGCGAAATCTAATTTAATTCTAATTTGAAATTCAAAAATAATTTCTTTCCGTTTTTTTTTTTTTTTTTAATTCAAGTTAACGAGAATAAAAGATTTCAACATATGTGATTTCTTGCAAAAAACCTATTGCTTGTCAATTTCAATCACTATTCAGTATTTTGTGATGGCATCTTTGTACTTTGTTTTTGCACTAAACTTGGCATTTATTACTTAGGCTCTGAGATTATAGGATTCTAATTTAAGAACAATAGATGAAATCTTTTTCTGGAAAAGAGTGGAAGAAAATAAAAAGTTTGGCAAGAAAAAAAGAAATAAAAGTAAAGATTAAAGAAGTACAGAAAACGGTGGATCAACTATTAATTGTAAGTACTATCTGTTATTGTTATTAATTTATTACATTTCTCATTAAACTATTTCTAAATAGGCATATAGTTCGGAATTTAATTCAGGATTTTAGCAGTATCGGAGAGATGTTCTGCTTGCTTAACAACATTCTGGCCCGAGATTTTCTTGTTTTAACATTATTCAGTTTCTTCTAATGAATTTGTAATGCTTTTAATAACTGCTCTAATTCCGTCTTCAAGGTTGATTAAATTTAATTAAAATTGTTAACTTGTTGTTAGAAATTGTTAAATATCAGCTGGAGAAACACTTTTCTTTAACAGGTGTTTGAATTTTTAATTGCTGGAAATAATATTAGTGCATATTGCATACATGAAATAATAATAGAGTAGTAAGCAGCATGTTATTTCCTCAGTTATCTTGCCACTATAATCAAACTAAATTTCTAACTTTTTTGTTGCTAAGAAAATAACATATGGCCAAGGTGCAATCTATGTCACTCAAAAAAGTCAGAACGTCCTTTTCATTCATGCATTTGGACACTTTCATTTATGCATTTGGAGACTTTGCATAAAATTTCTATTATGAATTTTTTTTTTTGTTGAGTTTGCCTTGTAATAGAAAGTTAATATTAATTCGCCTCTGTATCATAAATTTAAACTTTAACATTATTCAGGCTTGTAAGAAATTGAATAATAGATATTCGAAATTCTTGCTTGTTTTATTCCTTTACTAGAAAAGAGAAATAGAAATATAGAGAAAGTAACTGATGACGTCAAGAAATAGCACTCTGCTCAATGCCAACAAATATATTGCTTGGCCAAGCCAATCGATTCCTCATAACCGATCTTCTGGCTCACTCCGCCCATATTACCATTTACCAGATCTTTTGGCTCACACCACCCATATTACCATTAATCATCTAAAACAAGCAAACCTTAGGCATCAATCAGCTTTTTCGCTTTTCGGAATCATAAAAGAAATGCTATAATGATTTAGGGAAAGGTAATGATGCGAAACCGTCCTTCATACGGTGGTTTTTTGCTGCTGTTCAGCGCCATAGTATTGGCTCTTGGTCAGGCTGTTTATGAACCAAATTTTGATTACAACTATCGAAGTATTTATGGCAGAAATGGCAAATGGAATTTTAATAATGATGATGATAATGATGATGGTAACATAGCTAATGATGACAATCAAAAGATTGGTCCATATCAATTTTATGAAGATTTCGATAATAGAGATGACAAGGTTATAATTAAAAGTAGATTAAGCCTTTTCATCCTTTTCTCTTTTCACATCAACTTTTAAACTTTTTCAAAATTTACTGTTTAAAAAACTTTCAGGTTTTTATAAACTTTTTTGATTCTTTTATATTTCAGCGTACCAATTTTAGCGATTTTGTCATAAAATGTTAATTCAATTTAATTTTAAAAAACTTATGAATCAATTTTCTCTAATTAATCAAATCCTTAAATTCTTATTAAATGTATTTTTTGTATTGCGAGAATATTTCTGCTTTTTCTTGATTTTAATGCAAAAATTATTTTACAAATTTTCCTCAAACATCTGTTATGTTTTTTTTTTTTTTTTAAATTCAGGCTTACATTTTACCAGTCTCAAAACCAGTTGGACAAGTAACAGGGCTTGGAATCAATTCGCAAGGATATCTTTTGGCTTTTCACAGAGCAAATCGAATGTGGAATCAATGGTATGTGTGACAAAGTTTCCAAGTTAATCCAAAAAAATAGTTCAAATTAAAAAAAAAAAACGATGCAGAATGAATCTTGATAGACACAAATTTATTCGGTAAAATTCACGATTGAAATGTTCTCCGGAGAAAAAGAACTGATCATTTCAATGCCATAAATGATAATTATCTGATGAATTTTCTGTGAATCCTGCAGAAAGCATTTTAAACTGTAAGAATAAAATTTGCATTCTATAAACGATAAACTAAGCCAACTAAAACTAAAAATGGTTTATTTCAAATTCATTCTGAATTACATTATTTTGTCCATTCTAATAGAAATACGATAGATTGGTGCGAGTGTGAAAACATTAAAGCAATTATATTATCTGACAAGTGTGACAATTCAAATGTGCTTAATGAATTTCATCAATTCACGCAACTAAGAATTCTTTCAAATTTTTGTTTCTTGAAAAATTTTCGAGTTTTTCACTATTCAATTAAAAAAAATTTAATTTAATTTAGAATCCAAAAATTAATCGATTAATTTTTAAAAAAATGAAATTCTGTGCTTTTTTCCATTCATTTCTTCTTAGAATAGAAAGTAGTAAATTCAAATATCACTTTAGAATTTTTTGATTACGAGCAAAAAGTATAACAATAAATGCGATAATTTGTTCCGTTTCTCTATACTTATCAGTTTTGACTAATTAGTGGCAACATTTTGATCTTGACAACATTCTTTTTGTACTCAATAACGAAAAACACACATACTTATACTCAATATGAAACTATCGAATATTACCATAACCAGAAATTTTAGACAAAATTTTGTTATTTTCTGATTAAATTACTGCTAGCTAGAATAATGAATAATTAGATAGAACACAACCATACGCGTAATATAAACTAAAAGAGGACTAGTCTAAGATGTTTTTTCAGAAATGAAACCACTTGTTTTGGAAAATGGCTTATTGAATTTGATCACATTGTGCTATATATATTGTCTGTGTGTTTGAGCTTGAAAAAAATTCTTTTCAAAATTTTTTGATAATTGCTTAATCAGAATTTAATGAATTTTCTCAAATAAAAAAATTTAGCAATCAACTTAAATTTACTTCATCAAATATTTTGCCAAGTTAATGCTACACGACTATTGCTTTTTGCCATTTAATTAATTATGATTAATTATTATTGCAAGAAAATTTCATCTATTTAAAAATCCTCTGCACATTTTTTGAATGACAATTCCGTAATATAATTGTGATGCGAATGAAACTCCATCAATACTTTACAAAATTAAATATTATGTATAAATAAATTGGTGATAATTAATAGTTTTCATAATTACAATTAATAATTCTTGGAGTAATACCATGAATTCCTATGACAACAGCTTAATCACATGAGCGAATATTAATAATTCCCATGGTAACGATTATAGTTAGAGTGATTACTAATTGACTCAAGGATGATTTTTGTCTAAAGTTGGTAGGTCATTTTTGACTGACTCATTCTTGATTGTAGGCTTAGAAATTTTAAAACATGTAAAATTTGAAGTGAAATTTTTGACCATCAATGAATGTATTCCGTTGTAAAATGATGAAATTTTTTTTAGGTCATTTGACAAAAACAATAAATTCAATGCAAGTCTTGGTCCAATAAAAAACACAACTATTTACATAATCGATGCAAACTCTGGTAGAGTTGTGCGAGAATTTGGCCAGGATATTTTTTACATGCCGCATGGATTAACTGTGGATAGCAATGACAATATTTGGTTGACAGATGTTGCTTTACATCAGGTATGATTGATTTGAATCGTGAGCTAAATTTTTCTTTTTCTTAAGATTAGTTCTTATCATTTCTAGTCTATTTGATAGCTGTTTAATTCGTTAGTTTTAATGAAGCAATTTTAATCTGCATTCTTTTTTTTGCTTTTGACAAATTTAGCTTAACTTTTCCTCGCCTCAAATTTTAGTCTTTTTCTTTCAGGTATTCAAATATGATAAAAATTTCAAACTGTTGATGAAACTAGGTGAACATTTGGAACCAGGCTCTGATAAAAGCCATTTCTGTATGCCAGCCGATGTAGCGGTTGATCGTAATGGTCATTTCTTTGTGGCTGATGGTTACTGTAATAATCGGATCATGAAATTTGACGAAAATGGCAAACTGTTAGCAGAATTTGGACATTCCATTGGTTCTTTTTTTGCTTCTAATATTATTCAAATCAGTTGTATGCAGTAGTTTCAATTAATTTAGCATTTTGGTTTTACAATTTTTTCTGCCTGCAAGCTTAGTTCTGAAAAGTTGAATAGATTCATAATGAGTTTTATAGCAATCATAGATTGAAAAAATGGATTTTGGAATTGTCACAAAAAAAATTGAATTTAAAAAACTTCAAATATTTTTAAAATTTTCAATTTAATAGAAAGAGGATACAAGAATCATTCGTGATATTGCTGAAATTATATCATATCAATGTTTTTTTCCTATCCGTAGTGCAAAAAGTTATGGAAATAAGTTATAACTATTATTCTTTTGCAAACAAACTTTTTAAATTTAAAGAAATTGTATTATTTTTTTGTGTTACTTTCAGCGTTTATTTTATCGAGGAAATTTTTAATTTTCATTCAGATAAACAAAAGCTATAATGTGTAAAATATGGCAAAATTATTCATTTATTTAAATAATAGGAAATTATTATTTAAAACCGGATTGCAATTGCTGCTTGTCATATTTGATTTTGCGAAAATTTCACTTACCGATTATTTTAATATAAATTATGAATCTGTAAAAATCTCTTAAACTCGATTACATGGTATCCAATAACTGACTTTCTTTGCGTCATGCTTGCGTGCAATATATAATAAATAATTGAAATTAAAAAGTTAAATATTAAAAAATTCATTAACTTAATAGTGCGTGCATTTTGAAATAAAATGACAAAAAAAAAGTTTTGCAAACAAAAAAGGCAGAAAAAATGAGGAAAATTTCTGAAAAAATTGGAAAATGAAATAAATGGGTAATTCAATCTTCTTTTCTGATTCGAAAAAAATTAAATTTACAGTTGAATCGAATTTTTTCAAATAAGATTGTCTTTCATTTGAAGTGTAGCACTCATATAGGAGAAAAATATTTTTGCCAAGAAAAAAAAGGCAAAAATTTTTTGAGAGTTGAGAAATCATTTATTTCTTCGATTCTTTTATTATTGACATTTCAATTATAAATGAGTATCATTACTCTAGTAGTATCAGCTACGTGATAATTAAATAGTACGATTGATTTTAATAAAATGCAGTGAAAAATAATGAGAAAAATTATTACTGAAAGAAAATTTACTGAAGGAAAATTTTTGCAACTCGAAAGCATTCATTTCTTTTTTTCTTCATATAATTATTTAATTACATCTGTGTTATTGTATTAAACAATTTAGTACTATTGGATTTCAAAATAATTTTCATTTGTTGTTTATTATTTTCCTTTTGTAAATTTGAGTAATACAAATAAAATAAATGGTTAAAAATGAGCAAATGAAAAAAGGTGAAAGTTAAAAAATAAATAGAAAAACAACAAATTTTTTGATGAAATTACCAATGTTCTCATTTTATTAATTAATCAGTAATTAATTATTTTAGGTTTAAGCGGAACAACTGGCGGCAGCCGTTTCTCGATACCCCATTCAATAGCATTGATCGAAGATTTAAACCTGATTTGCGTAGCGGATCGTGGAAATGAACGAATTCAGTGTTTCAGTGCTGGTATCGCTGATGAAGGGCGATCTTTGCCAACCGGAATATTGATCACCAAAGCGGAAAATGTTGGCCGAATTTATGCAATTCGTGAAAAAAGTAGAAGTTAAAACATTTGAACTTTTTTCTTCTGTTTTTTCTTTCCGACTCTATCACTCTTTCTCTTGAAAATCAAGAAAATGGTAGGAAATAATTGATGGTCGCTATTTACCGCAAAATGATTATTTGCAAATTAATTTTTTATAAAGATTGGGAAAAATCCTGACAAATTTCAAAAGAAAATACCAGTAGTTCTGATGATCGGTCTTGTATACACCACTGTTATTCAAAAATTTTTGTACGAACTTTATACCAGTAAAATTGCAAAGTGTAACTTATCAGGATTGGAGCAGACGTGTTTTTTAAAAAATATATTAATTGAAAATGTACATTCATTTGCTTCTTTCAAAGTATTAATTGTTGTCAAAAAAACTTTTTTGGTACAACTGTATATTAGATAAAACACAAAATAAATATTGTTTAATTGAAACATTATATATCAAGGATCTATCTTTTATGATAGCTTAAATTTTTTAAATTGAATTAAATATGTTTGATATTGCAGAACATTATTTGGTAGGTGTTACTGAATCAGGTGGTGAAGGTATTGAACCACAACTGTTTGTAATGGACATGAATAGTGGAAAAGCAAGTACATACGTGAGGGTGAGTTTTTGAAAGCAAATTTTTTTTAAAATTCAACCGAAGAAAAAATGAAAAGATTTTATTTTTGCAAAAAATTCTTGACCAAAAATAAAGCATAAAAAAAAGTAAACAAAACTAGTTTTTATTATTCCAAGTTACATTTTTATGTTTTTAGGGAATCGAAAATGCACACTGTTTAGCAATCTCGAATGATGGTATTGTTTATGTTGGTCAAACTGGGCCCAAACAAATTGTCCAAATTTCACTGCTTGATCAGTAAAATGATGAATGAATATTGAAATATGATTACACATGTTGATGTAAAAAAAAAAAATGGATATTTTGTATAAAGAATTGAATTTGCTTTTAATTGTTTCAGTTAATTAATATATGATGGCAAATGAAAAGTGGAATATGCATGAAAGTTAATTTCTTCTTTATCCTCATTACTTACTGATTTATCAACAAGTATTTCGCTGATAGGAATTCATACAAGCACGAAGGCAGAATAGCTGTAGAAGTAAAAATTTAATTACTTTTTCTCCCTCATTACCTACTCTGCTGACAAAGCTGCAAAGGCATGTAAGAAAGTGAAATATCAGTAAAAATAGAAAGTTAATTATTTGTTCGCCGTCATCACTTGTTATTGCAAATGAAATTCAACTGGAATTTGTTTATGTTAGTGCAACAAAAAAAAAAAAAAAAAAGAAAAAAAAGAAAAGGTTACTGTGATGGCAAAGAGCGGAAAAAGTTCAATAGTTGTGGAAAAACAAAAAAATTCAAATTTGGAATTTCAATTTTACAAAATCGTTGCAAAATTAAATAAATCTGAAAATGTAACAAATAGTTGTGAAATATTTAATCGCTCAATTTTTTGCAAATTCTTTTTTAGTTTTTTTTTTTTTGCTACTAATTAAACAAAATGTTTACACAATAAAGATATGAATGCTGAAATATGAAATGAAATTGAATTGATACATCAACACTAATATATTAGTAATGAATGCAAAAAGAAAACTAAAAGAATTTCCGTGACATATCCAAATTTAATAAAATCAAAATTCATTCATTATCATTTAGAGCAATATGAAATATTAAATTTCATTTAACAAATTAATTTTTGTTTAAATTTCAATGCCATAATAACTTTAAATAAATGAAATAGTTAGAAAAAAAATAGAAAAAAAGCAAAGCTTGATAACAAAACTTAATTTACACTTTTTTAATTGTTATTATTAAACTTTATATCTTATTTGGTTCACGTGAAAAAACTTTTAATTAAAATTAAAAAAACTCCTTAAACTTTGATAAGAAGACTTAGAATTGATAGGATATTACTTACTTAGACATTCAAGAATCAGTTAAAATACAGCGGATTCAGGAGAATGTGAGCTGAACTTGAACTGTTCGAACATTTGAAAAGGGCAAATAAAAAGAAAAAATGTAATTTGTAAGTGCAAGGAAAAAATTAAAAATTTGTGCTTCTACCATAACACAGAGAACAGTGCTTAAAAAACATTTTCATCAAATGATTTACATTAATTGCAAAGAAATTAACAACTTTCTTAAGTAATTAACAATTTCAATTAGCAAATCGGAATTTATTCAGGATTAAAAATACAAAAGATGAATTTTTTTTGTTGAAATTTAAATGATTGAATGAAATTGCAACAAAAAAATAAATCAATTTAATTATTTTAGCATTTTTGAAATGATCAAATTAAGTATGCCATGTCAGTTGTTATTAATTTGACTATAGATGAACTTAATTTTCATATTGTTAGCTGACATTTTGACGTTGTCATAGATGTTATTAAAGTTTGAAATTTCCATGAATTTATAGTCTATTGATTTTCACTAAATAGCAAAGTTTTCATCAATCTCTTAAATATCTTGAATTTTGTATTATACTTTTTTGATTGCTCTGAAATTATGTGGCATTTAACATTTATCATTATTATTATCCTGCAAAATCTCGTTGGTATAGGACTTTAAATTAAATTAATCAATTAATAATGAAATCTTCTGATGCAGTTTGCTTTTTACTTTATTCTTCCATTTTCTAAAACTTAAAATAATAAATGCGACACTGTAATTAAAGAATTAGACAAAGGTTTGAAATAAAATGCCGACATCTGGAGTTAATAAAAAAATTCTCCGGCCTGTGTGAGAATTTTCAATCAATTATGCTTGAAATAATTAGCAATAATGTAAGTATTATTATCAAGTGCCGAACGATTACAATGTTTTAATTTTTGATTCAATCTTTACACTGATGTTAGGGAAAAATTATTTGTAAATATTTTATCAATAAAAAAAATTGAAAGTAGTATTATTTTATGAAATTTAAATGTTATTAGAGTTTATATAATTTTAAAAGTTACCAGCGTTTAATGCTAGCAAAAATAAATTTTTTTGGAAACATCAAAGGCAATTTATTCGAAATTGAAGGGTAGTTACATTAATCAATTAAAAAATTCAATAATTTTATAAATAATTTTTAATTTATGCAGAAAAAAATTTTGGCAATTTATTTTTTGCACAATAAAAATTAAAAGAAATTAATTAATTAAGCAAGAAGTTGTCCTTTTTCTGCTTAAAATGAGCAGTAAT
The DNA here is from genome assembly GCA_029876185.1 of Mansonella ozzardi. Lineage (NCBI taxonomy): Eukaryota > Metazoa > Nematoda > Chromadorea > Rhabditida > Onchocercidae > Mansonella > Mansonella ozzardi. The sequence continues at coordinate 6,454 of JARVGP010000357.1, read as the reverse complement.
TTTTCAATAAAAGTTTTTTTTTTTTGTAAAGCAAAGAAAAAGACATTTCTTGCAATGATGAAATTTTTGCATTTCTTTTGCTTTTTTCTCATTTCTTCCTTCTTTCCAAAAAAAAGAAAGGCCTACAATGTTAGCTTTAAGCAAACATGCCTTTTCATACATTTCCTATTTGCAGTAATATTTGCATAAAGATAAGACGTATGGGAAATTGAATGATGGTAATTGATAATGGATTATAAAAATATTAAGGTTTTCATAAATAAAAAAAAGCTTGTTAATCAAGGTACGTGGAAGGAAACTGGCCTAACAAATTTTCAAATGCCTATTGTTGTCGTTTGCATGTCGCACACAAATAATCAATGTCAGCTTAGCCTTAAACAAACATGCCCTGTTGACATTTTTAATTCAGTAACTATTTGTATAAGTCGATAAAATGTGTACACACAAGGTTTCGCCGACTGTACTTTAGCCTTAACTACCAATAAAGCAAAAGGTGAAAAAATTGCTTGCATGCCTATGTTATAAATCAACAGGCCTTTCTCGTTTCATTCATTTTGCCAGAATTAAGTTTTTTAGCTTTCAACAATTTTTCCATCATCTTCTTTTCATCTGTTTAAATAACAGGCATTTAAGACTTATAATTGAATTCAAGTAATGAATCATTTATCAGTCATGAAGATAATATTGAATAGCTGTTGTTCAGTGAAGCAAATAATTTGTGTTATATTGAGATTTATTGATTTCTCCAAAATGTTTATCAATAAGAATTTGAAGTTTTCATTATTGTTACTGCTACTATCGTTGTTTTCATTTCCATTCACTCGCATTAATTTTAGTTCACTCAAGAAATAAAAAAAACAAAAAAAAATTTCTTTATTTAAATTGTTTGGTGAAGTTTATGGAAAACACAAATGATTTAATTATGAAATTGAATGAAAGGACATATTTTAGAGGGAGCGAGCAAAAAAATAAAAGAGAATGAAGAATTATATAAGAATTGAAATACTCAATAAGAATTCAAGCAAGAAAAATTGATAAAAACTTGCCAAAATTCATTTTTATTATCGATATTTTTTCCAACTTTTTTTTCTAAAATGACGTATCTTTTTTTCCCTAAACTCCTATGCAGTATTTATCAGTTGTCTAGCGAATTAATTATCATATCTTTTGTTAATAATTTTAATCTTTTCAGTAAACCAAAAAAAAAGGGAAAAATCACACCTGTCCATTGTCATTTATTCATTGCTGTTGAATTGATATTTCAACATCACAAAAAAAAAAAAAAAAAAATTGATATTTGAAATAAAAAAAGAGCAATGTTAAAAAAGAAAATATTTTATTAATGGACAAATTGAATGTTTGCTCATTCGTGATTGAAATTTTGAATTAAATGAAAAAAATTAGAATAATGAAAATTTTTTTCAGCGAAATTGATTATTTATTGCTATTATTATAGTATAGCACAAAAAATAAAATTTATAGAAATCTGAAAAAACTGAAAATTTTTACTTTCATATTTATTTATGCCAAAAATTTGCTTCATTTATTAGTATAAATGCTGAAAATTTCAACTTCTCATCATCCACTTGCTACTAACATTTTGCATTAATTTGTAAATATGAAGATACACTCATATTCCTCATTTTCATTTTATTTCGATGATAAAACAAGTTTATTAAATATAAACTTCAAATGTAATCTCTGAAGCAAATTTCTTTACAGAACAAGAAATTAAATATTTAATGCATTTAACTATTCATTTATCCATTCCGTTCTACTAATACACATGCAAACTTTCACTTCAACCAATAATGATTTTTCCATTTCATTAGCCACTTAAAATCACTTCAAAACAGATTTTGTGATAAAAGTACTAATGAAATCATTTATTTTTATCCATATGCTAAAACCTGTTTGTAAAATCAATCTATTTACAAAATATTTTTTTCTCTTTTCAAATTTCAAATTATTATATTAAATGTGATAATTATGCAAATAATTCTTATCCATTTAGTTTTGTACAATAAATTCTGTCATTTGCCATTTTTCTCGTCCCAGTTCAACTCGTTTCTTTCAATTAATCTTTAAATTTTTTTTTCAAATTCGACAATCCAACGAATCCAACACTTCTTTGATAAATTTTGTCATACATTCGGTTATTTTTTTCTATTGATCTATTCAATTTTTTGATTTGTTAGAAAATAAATCAATCCTGATGGTGTTGAGGCACAAAAAAAGAACATTAGGCAGATTAAATGCTGGAAAATCTATCAGCTGTTGATCTCTGTGAAGCTTTTTTTTCAATTTTTCGAGGAAATTCGAAAATTTTAACCAAAATTTTTCCTTCTTTCAGCATTTGATAATGACAGCAGAAACGAAGTGATGGTGAGAAGACAAGAATTTCACAAATGAATTTATCAGTTAATTATCAGTGCTTTAAACCGATTTTCAAACTAACTGTAAACATTACGAATAATTACATATGTTAAAGTGCAATTTTATCATTTCTTTCTTTTTGCTTATGCAATTTTTCTAATGCTATTGAGATCAGAATTCGTCATTTTTCACTAAGGGTAACAAAAGATTTCATTGTCACAAAATTCAAATTTTGCAATTTTTATTCAAGCCGAAAAGTCACTTTCATTGATTAATTTAAGTTTTTCATAGATCATATCTGTCCTTTGTCATCAGAGACAATGTTGTAATTAAGAGTTTTAATCCGTTAATTTCTATTGTTGACACAAAAAGCATAGCTCAGCTATAAATATTGAATAATTTATGATCAATCATTTTTATTGCTAACATATGAAATGTTTCGGAAAAATTTTATATCTCAATGAATCCACTTACTCCTCCGTTTAACAAATAAATATTGCGCTAATTTGAATACTATGCGAATATTTGCAATATTTAATTTTCAAATATATGTTTAACTGAAAAAAGACTTATTATTCATTAAATCATTAATTACTCATTAAAAAAAAAACTTATTATTATTCATTAACCGTTATACCAGAAAAATTGCATATAATTGCGATCATATGAAAATTTTCCGAAAATTTAAGCAACAATTTCCTTTGTTGTAAAAATTAAAAAAAAAAATTAATGAATGGATAAATAAATAAACAAACGGATGAAATAAATAAATATTAAAACTTGTAAAAGAAAGTGTCAATTTGTCAAATTATCATAATTATCTAATTGGATCAAAAATCAAATTATTTTTTTAGCATTGAAATAGTTATAGTATTAGTCATACTAAAAGGTTAAGCTTTTTTTTCTTTCACTTCTCTCCATTTTATTGTAAACAATTACTATGGTTGTTGTGGAATTTAAAATTATTGATTGATTTCATTTAAACAAACAAACACAAAGAAAAAAACAGTAATTGTATCATTAAATGAAATCATTATTTCCATTTCTATTGCAATATTTTCATTTGATTGCTTCATAAATTTTTATTTCCTTCTGTCATTACCTATCCTTTCTTTTTTCTCGCATTCTCGTCTTTGTGTCCTCTCAAAAAAAGGAGAAAAAAAGAGACAAAACAGGAATTTGTTTTTTAAACTCGTTTCATTACTGGAAATGAATCGGAAAAGGAAATGAAAAAAGGAAAAGAAAAGAATTAAATTATAAGTTACTGATAAAATACTCATTGCTATGCATCATATTAATATCACTGTACTATTATTAGTAATAGTATAAGTAGATTTACTCATAAAAAATCTGCCATTTAATGCAATTATTTCATTAATTAATTTCATTGACAAAAATGATAGCAATTTCAACTGCAAATGAAAAGTTGCAGTGGTAGCGATTTGATATGGCAGCTCAGTAAGATTGATTTTTCAAAAAAATGAAAACATTGAACATTTGGGAATCAATGAAAGCTTGTGATGAATTGATCATTCATACCTTTTTTGATTAATTTATCATTCATGCGACGCATTTGTTGATGAAGTTAAAGGTCATCATTCTAAGTTATATTAAGTCTTTAATGATGATGATCGAAATTTATGACACAGTTCTAAAAAGTTGAATTCAAAGATTGTTACAGCAGTTTTTTTTTTTTTGTTTTTTTAGGCAGTATGTGCTAAGATTTCATTTTTACAAGTTAGTAAACCTTAATGTTCATTTAGTTCCCTAATGTTTCTGATCGATACCACCTCAGTGAATTCGTAAAAAATGTTATCAAAAGGAGTGTCTGTGCATGCCTAACACAACGAATTTCATTGTACTGTGGTCCTGCCTATCCTGCCTATGACACCCTTTTCTATCTGTATTGTTCGGCCTATGTATTGCTACTAATTATTCAAAATTTTAAGCTGATTGCTGCAAAAATTCACGACGAAGTGCGCCAGTAATATTTTTGGTTATTGATTCCTTCTAAACTACCTTTGCTATTACGTACTGAATTATTTTCAACACGAACATGAGCACTGAAAGTATTTTCAAGCCTGAATGTATGTTTTTATTTTTAAATCTTCAGATGACATCTGGTAATTTTTCTTCTAATTTCAAAATTTACTCAAATTTCAGCTCTTTTCTTTGGTTTTATATCGATTACTGTAATATCGCTTTTATCCTTAACCGGCCTTATATTTTTACCTATCATCAAAGGCAAATGGCGGAATAGATGGATGCAATTATTTATTGCTTTAGCAGCTTCATCGATGAGCTCAGATGCTTTACTTCATATTTTGCCACAGGTATTTCGTGTCTTTTTGTTATAATTATCAATGGTTAGAGTGATCAATTTTGGACTTTGAGAAAAAATGAACTTGAAGCGACAGGTAATTTCATTTTTAGCAATTAAGGTAGTTGGAGCACATAATCATTCAAATCATGATCATCATCATCATCATGAGCACAACGATTTCGAAATAGAACGTAATCATTCAGATCACCATCACGAAGGGCATGAGGTTACATTTTGAACTATTATCATCATAATTAAACTAGATTCATCGGCATAATTTTTTTATCTTTTTTATGATAAACTTTTATTTCAATGATAATGACGATATCATTGCAAGTACCTCATGATTAATGTTTCGAATTATTATAGAAATCCAGAATCTCCGATGATCATTCAATGTTGCTCAAAATGACAGCTGTAATTGGAGCCGTTTACGTTCTTTACATATTAGAATTTATCAGTGCTTCACCTATTTGGAAAAAGAAAAGTGTGAGCAAATTAGATTACAAATATGAATGTAGAAATACGGAATCTAAAATACCCTATAAATCTTGAAGTAATTTCAGAAAGCAGTGAAAATTGGACATATCACTGTCGCATCGCATAATGCCTGGTCTGATTGTGAAACGTAAGTCAAGAGAATAATTACTTATACTACTACTCTCAGTTGCTCAAAATCAGAATACTCATCAAATTTCTAATCTTATTAATTTCAATTCATATTTCAATGATTTTGAATTTTAATCGCTTGTTTTCATCTGTTACACATAAAGAGATCAGTTTTAGAACATCATATTGCTTAATTTTATTTTTATCGTCTTAATAAAGCATTTTTCGATGAAGCAGAAAAATTAAACAATAAAATTAAAGGGGAAGTAGTAAGAGCATGGATAACAATTGCGCTCACCATGGTGTTATTAGCGGTTGTGGTCATCACCATGATGTTAGTGGCATTGCTGACGAACCAGTAGTAATGTGCGGCCTTAAAAGTACCGCATTCATGATCATTTCCGGTGATACAATTCATAATTTTATTGATGGTATTGCTGTTGGTGCAAGTTTCACTATATCAAATCAAGTTGGTATAGCGACAAGCATCGCTGTTGTATGTCATGAATTACCACATGAATTAGGTTTCAGTTTTTCTTTACTCGCATCATTTTTTTCTTTATTATTGTATTTGTGATTCCGGATTCATTCAGATTTTAACATATTTCTGAAATATCTTTTTCATTATAATCAGGTGATTTCGCGGTCTTGATCGAATCCGGTCTTTCCATTCCTCGTGCAATGTTCCTGAATTTCCTTTCCTCTTTAACCGCTTATGCGGGCTTATTTGTTGGCTTAGCAGCAATTAATGTGGACAGTCCTATCGAAATATTGCTTGCCATTACAGCTGGAATGTTTTTGTACGTCGCCTGGCTTGATATGGTAAGTTTTTCGTTTTTCCTAACATTTTGTAAAATATTGATGGAATGAGATTTTCTTATAGCACTTTTCAGGATTTCATCTTTAGTCAGACAAGGAAAAAAAAATCAAGATTTATTTAATCTAAAGTAGATCAAATATTTTAATTCAATATGGAGTATTTTTAAATGCGAACTCTTGAGAACTGTATGTATTATCTTTTATAGTTGATACACTTGAAAAGAGAATCAGCATCGACGAATGATAAATGGTATGTGACGCTGTTGCTTCAAAATATCGGCTTCATTGTAGGATTCTTGATTATGTTTGTAATTGGTTGGTATGAAG
>JARVGP010000356.1:0-51443 GCA_029876185.1 Mansonella ozzardi | reverse complement strand
TTTTTTTTTTTTTTTTTTTTTTTTTTTTTTTTTTTTTTTTTTTTTTTTTAAGCTGATACTTTGTCCTGATAAATTGATTTCAGATTTTCTCATCCGAATAAATAAATTCGATAATTATAGTGAAATTTTCTTTCAACGTTTCGCTTTATAACTTCTCGTTAATTAATGTCTGCTTCATAGATGGAATCACATAATAAATTAAAAAATTGGTTTTAAGAGCATAGTGCAAAACAGTCTTTATCATCAGCATTATTATCGTCATAAAAGATGAAAAGTTAATTTATCTTTGAACCACGCTTAAATTAATTGAAACAAACTTTCAGATCCCAAGCTACTTTTACCTTTTTTTCTATTTCCCAAAAATCCTTCTTTTTTCTTGTTATACATCGTCATTGTGGCCATCATATAATGATTCAAAATGATGATAAAATCCTTTCCTACGAGAAAAGATGAAATATATGGAAGGTATCATCAAATCGAGTTTTGCTCTTCTGTCAAACTAAATATCTTTCCTAACTTGATCAATATGGATCAGAAAAACCAGCATCACACCATCTTCTTTAATCTATCTTTTAAAATACTTATCGATGTAATGCGAGATGTTTCCATAAATATGAATGGCACAAATTTTTGCTTTTGAGAATTTTTGAATAATGCTGGAAAGTTTTGTGCAGAAAGTTGTGCTACACTGCGAAAAGTTGCCATTTGCACATTTCCATTAGTCCCAACTCTGATATGAGAAATGGTGAAAAGTTAAATATAAAATATATTTGTCATGTTAATACATGATAAATATATGTCAAATTCAGTAAAATAGGTTCCTTAAAAGTTTCATCAGCTCATCGACCACACGCAGACACAATGTATCGCTCTCTCTATACTTTCTCCGCTTGTTTAACTATCATCTGACAACTTTTAAAAAAGTCACTATTCATTTATCTTTTTTTATTCCCAAAGCAAGAGTTCAATTACAGTGACGGTGCTTGCAAGACCTCGCTCTTAATGGAATATATTTTTTTTATTCATCTTAATTATTTCAATTTTACTTAGAATTACTCTATTTTTTAATTTTTCTTTATTTTTTCTGAATTTTGGAATTTGTCCTCAATTAAAGGTTTGCTGTTTTAAATGATTAAAATGTTATTTGTCTAGTGAAAATTTTGAGAAACTCTGACACTGAAATTTTGTAGGACTGTTAAAATGCCCGTAGTTATCATAAGCAGTACTAATTTACAAATTTTTTTGTAGCATATTAATATTTAAACAAACAGAAATTTATTTCCTCCGTCATTTTGATTTATTCCTCAAATGTCACTCTTTTCTTACATCAGGTATAGAAGGTGGCATTATTCAAAAATAAGTGAAGAATAGAAATTTTTTTTTCAATGTATCAATGGAACAATCAAATAATTCTTGAACGGCTTAATGATGCTGATGAATGGCAGTTTTTGTCATTTGTTGCCACCAACGCATCCAATGATTTCCTTTTCATTTTGTCGTTTTAAGTTTCAAATTTATCCGCACAACCTGATATTCTAATCCGCATCGATGAAAAATTCTTTACAGACAATTTTATCCACTATAAGGTTTGATTAAATATGCGACAACTAAAACTTATATTTTTCTGAAAAAATTATTCATGAAATACTGCAAATCCTTCGTCTATTTCTACATTATTATTTAAGGATCGCAATGTTATTTCAGTATCACTCGGGTTCGAATTTCTTTACCTTACAATTAATATTTTGTATTTTTTGGATATTATTTTCATAAGAATGCATTTAAATTCTGCTTTTCTTTATTTTGCAACATTATAATATTGCTATGTAGATTTTTGTAGAAAATTTGAAGTTCATTAATGAATAATGCATAATAAAATTTAATCGGCCTTTCTCTACTAATTCAAAAATTTCAAACCAAGTTTTTAGCTCTTCTTGAAAAAGTTATTTGAACATAGAATTGGGGACTTGAAAGTTGCAACTTTATACATTTTCTAAAGAAGCGCATTTCAAAGCAGTAAGATGAAACAATCTTTTCAGCTTTTGTACTTCATTCCTCTCTGTTTGAAGTCATAACGCAAAGTTGAAAATAAGCAAATGAGAACTACTACTACTTCCTTTTCAGTTTGAAGGTATTGAAAAAGATTATTGGAAATGTTCCAATTCACCTGACAAATTCAGAAATTTAAGTAAATTAGGCAGCACAATTACAGTACATAAATAAGCACAGTACATAAACAAAAAAAAATCAACATTTTCTCCGATCAGATTTCATTCTATACAAAATTGCGCTCAGCAGCTGGTTCGAAACATTTTTTCAGCAAAGTATTGGTTGAGTAACATAGGAACGTGGAAGGTCGGTCATTGTATGCCTTATCGATAATAGGAAAAACTAGTTTCTCGGCTGTACTTAATAGCGGAATTCAACATTTTCAAATTCTATTTGCAAAGTAGCCCATTGCCAAACAATTTCCCTGTGGCGATATTTCACTAGGCGTTAATAGTTAGTATTGTAAAATGATAAAATTCTCTCTTTCACTTCGCAATTAATCACTCAATTTCTTGTTATAGTAAAAGACATTTTGTTGTAGCCGACTCATAACTAAATGTATGTCTGAAGATCAAAAAGGAAATATTAATTCCGAATTCGTAAGCATGGTATTTTTAAAGACAATTCGATTCTTATACCACATATTTTACATCTAACTCTGGCTTCCATTTCGTAACTCTTGCTTACCTAATTAGAATAAATTTGATTTTATTAATATCACATGACAATAAGATGGATGAAATTGATTGCAAACATTTCAAGGTCAACAGTGTCCAGCAGCTTCCATGGATACTCATAAAGAAATAGAGTGTTTCTTTTCATTCGTAGTTGTCTAATGTGTTCATTTGTTTTTTGAAAAAATGAATTCTTCACATTCAAAATAAATTTGAAACTCAGAAAAAATTTATAAATTACTTCTTTTTGTTGAACAAATAGACATTTATCAAAACATGTCTTAATTCAAAATTAGTTAACGAATATCACCCGTTCCTTTTTATTTTTAATTGAAGCATTAAAAAGCAATTGAATTATTCAAAAATAGAAAGGAGAAATCTTGCTTGCAGTCACTAATGCAATCTTTATTCGACCATTCGCATTTTCGCAGATATCTAGAATAAGTGGTGAATTAATTGATTCTCTTAGCCAACATATTACAAATCAAAAAAGCTTCAAATCTATAATTGATTTCCATGTACATTTTCCCAATCGTATGTAAATTTGTCGCTTCTCTATTTCCCTAATATGATAATCATTTTTAGGCAATTTTAAAATATTTTAAATGAAGCATAAATCATTTATTTTTTTTTCTCAGTTCTACTCTTGCTTTGTCAATTAAATTCCCTTCACCTGTAACAAATGTATAGACTAGCAATATTTTAGCTGAGTCATAAAATATCTGTTTTAGTCTGACAATTCACCATTTATTAATATAAGATTTATACATTCTGCTATTTGAAAAATGCTTGACATTTTTCGATTCCGTTCTTGTCTATCGAACAAGGAAAAAGTAAAAATTTTGTAACTTCACATTTCCTGCAAAAAAATTTTTTCCATGCTAAAACGAATTGAATTTCTATTTAATTTCCATTTTTTCTGTACTGCTAGAGTTTAAAGTAATTCGCTGTCATACTTTTCGAATTCTTCAATTTTATGAGTCTTTTTAATTTCATATTTCCAGGTTTTCTAACTGAAATACTTTCTAGCAGGCTAGAAGTGAGAGTGCAAGGATAAGTGGAAGTTCGGAAGAAAGAAAAAAGGAAGTTTGGGAAAAATGCGGAGTGAAATTTTGATTCATTTATTGGTCTTTCTTCTTTCAAGTAAGCTAATTGTTGGTTTCTATCATATTTCCACGATTTCTGAGTATGAATGATCTGCTAAGTGATTAAATTGCAGCCGCTGTCTTTATATTTTCCATATTATCCCTATTAAGTTGTATCACTATAATTTCAATAATGCAGCGCTTCCCGCTACATCGGAAACCGAAGGTTCCAACATTGCAGGCACTACTCAGACTCGACAGTCTCGATTTCAACAACAACAACTAGACATCACTCCATCACAGCTTGAGCCAAGCTTTTCCGTCCAAAAATTAGCAAAAACTATTGCACCTCGAGAAAGAGGATTCCGACTTCCTGGAATGAAGGAAGCTCGGGAGTTGAGTTTTCCAAAAATTACAGTTCTTGAACAAGAATCTTCATCATCAGCATCTCCGTTTGTTGTTGAAATTGATCGCGATGTAACTATTGAGACACAGTCCGATCATCCAAGTTATCAAAATACAACAGAAGCAGAGTAAGCTCTATTCAATTTCTCTAAACTATGAAGTTGGAATGATCTCTCTTTAGCAATTTATTTATTTATTTTTTTTTTCAAAAATATTCAAATGATTCTTTCCGTTCTTTTAGCAAATAATTTTCTTTAATTTCCTTGATACTAATAAGATCTTCTTTTGACAATTATAGCGATCAATAAGCCAAATCTATTTTGGTCAGCGCATCATGCATGCCCTCTAATGTTAAATTAACACTTTGAACTAGAAAAAGTAACATCAATGCAGCCAAACTGTAAATAGCAGCTTGAAACATTCGAAAATCCAAGATTACTTTTGTGATTATATCGCCGAACAGTTACAGAACGAAACTTTATATTTTCCATTCCATCTCGTTTCTGTTTTCCATTAATTGATACTTTTATAGGAAAAGAAACAATTACAAAGAAAACGAAACATCAATTTTGGGCTTAACAGAAATACCAAAAGTTATCTTGTCCTCAACTAGTGGAGATAATATTATCACTGAAATGCCAGAACATATTGAAAACGAAGATAGCACATTACCTCTAGAGGTACCAATTACGATTACTTTCCACTACTACCACTTTCATTGAATTTATTATTTCTTTTTTCTTAAACTTTCAACCTAAGTTTCAAATTTACACTTATCTTTCTTGTTTTTATGACCTAAAAGAGCTTTTATAAAATAATTCATCTTAATTCAATAAGTGAAAGACAAGATATATTTTTCTAAAAATATGCAATCTTTTGAAACCTGTTTTTTTTATTTGTCAATGTAAAAATAAGCTGTGTTGTTCTTCACCGTCCTTGAACAATTGAAAAAAGATAGCTTTCTGCTTTTTTGCCATTTTGAAATTGCTCATTCCTTTTTTCAGCAAGTTCTTTGATTTTAGCAAAAAATTTTTCAATTCATATGGAATGATTTGCTGTTAAAATAGCAAATTTTAATAAGCTGCATTTTACATTGCATATGCAAGATCACACAATATAACGATTTTTCGAAAATGCTTTTACGATATTCTTTCGTTTGCACTAAGAAACCAGAATCAGGTATTAAAGCAAAAGACAAATAAAGGACATCTGACGATATTGATGTTGTCATGGTCATTTTTATTTGAAAAGAAAAAGTGAAACGAAATGAATGACCTTATGCAAACATTGATGGACAATTTTTTATAAGGCCTAATATCTGTATTACTAGTAAAAAACAATTTATAAATCTTAGTTTCTCATTATTTTCGAGTATTTGTAGAAGACAGAAGTTTTATTTAGCACTGAATGAAGTTTTTTCAAGGCCAAAAATTTCTTTCTTTTACATTTTAGTATTTTAGTGTTTTCAATGCAAATTTTGCAGGTCAAAGCAGCAGATCCATTTGAAACAACAGTTACTGGAGAATCAACAGTTTCTACAATGAGCAGAACAGTAGAAGTGGATCAGAAAAGTGCGCTTCATAGAGGTCTTGATATCGATAATGTAAAGGGGACATCCAGTGCAACTCCATCGTCATTAAAACCTATACAGAAAACAATTATTACCAAAGGAACGAATGATACTACTACAGTGGCATTAGATATGCAAAAAAGACTTCAAGAAACAAAAATCGCAGTGTCTGAAAGGAATGGTAAAAACACTACTCCATATACAACCACTACTTTTGAAATTCATCTGAATGAAAGCTTCCTTGCAGAAAACCTCAGCTATGATTTGTGATAACTGATAAAAAAAGAAATGATAGAAATCAGTGACACTGGAAATCCGCAGAATGTTTCTGAAATCGAATGTAAAAGCAGAAAGTTTAGACATTGATCCTTTTGGTGAATAAATGAAATTCAATTTCTTCACCAATTTCTAGTGAAATTTTTTGTCATTTATTTCAAATTTGTAAGACCCATGAAGATTTATTTCCTTACGAAACAAAATTGTTTGGCAATCATTTCAGCGTCAATTACGGAAACAATGCCAAACATCTTTCACACTACTACGGCTAATTTTGTTACAACATTAGACCAGTTTACAGGTAGATCTTTCATCCACTACAATGTCATATCAGCACTTCTATAACAACATGAATTATTGATTGACAAGCGTTTTCCTTCCTAGTCTACTCATCTCAACAAAAAAAAAATTAAAAATAAAACTGTCTTTTTTGTGATTCTTTATTCTACATATGTTATCAGAAGATTTTAAACAATTTCTTCAAATTTCCACTATTCTAGGAAGTCCAGTGTCGCATCCGAATGTTGAACATAAATTTAGCACAAGTATTGATGAGGAGTCAACAGCTGCTAGAAAAGTTGCAACCGATAAAAATACTGTTGTGGACATGTCATGGGAGTTTGGAAGACATCGCACTTTCCCAGGTTTAACAAACTGCTTTTTCTAACAACTTCAGAACTGATTATCAAATTAACAGACAATAAACAAATAACTTTGATTGAATAGATGAGTGAAATATCTTTTCTGCGCGATAATAAAATGCACTTCAAGAATATTTGATAGGAACAAAATCACATTTTCGAATTTTTACTTGTTACAGAAGTAATTCAATCAGAGTCTGTCATTCACTCATCATCCACTCAGTCGTCAGCTGATGCATTTGTCACAGAATCATCAGCCATTTCTTCTATCGAAACAATAAATCTGTGGGATGTATCAAGTATCCCTACCACTCCAGTCGAAGAGGCAAAAATCGATTTTACTGTTAAAAATAAGAATTGAATTTATAATTTTTTTTTCTCTAATATTCTTATATAATTTTATTGAGATTCGATGAAAATGAACAAATTGCTGAAATGCTGTTTTCAGTTGCTTTCAACAACAACAAATGGATTCAATACAGCTAAAAGCCAAAAACAGGACGATGAAAATAGCCATAGCGATGAAGACGAGAATCTCTTTGTTGGTGACAAAACATTATTCAGACAAGATAGCAGCATGAAATTAGCTTCCAGTGGCACTCACTCAATTGCTGCATTTGTCACTTCAGCTGAAGTAAATTGATTCGCACTTTTTTACATTTGACAGTCAAGACATAATTATATATTTAAATCACAAACATTAGCTGATGGATTAATGAATGTGTTTAACGTGATGGATTGATGGCCAAGGTCATAAGGTTCTATTAGGATAGTCTACATTGACATGTTTAACATTCGTTTGAGTTAAAAACTTTAATAATGTTTAAAAAATTCGAATAAGTCTTTTAAGCGCATGCGCAAACAGTCGAATGGATTGCTAGCCTGAAAGTGTTATTGATGAGCCTAATCATCTTGTTACCTTCATAATCTATTATTCTTTACTTTATGATCTTTATGGCATCTATTAGATTTTTAGTAAAGACAATCCAATATGTTTATAATAAAAAGCTAACATATGGCATTACTTTAATTTCTTTTTTGATAAAATATTAGTCCTTTGGAGACACTTCTGCCTATACTTTTAATCAAATTGTATCTCATTAACAAATTGAATAATTAAATACAATGTGCAAGTACAAAATGTTCATTTAATTTTTGAATTTTTTGAAATCTATTATTTAATTACGTCAACTTTTGCAGATTTTTTAAATTTATATTTTAAGTTCATGAGATAGACAAGCTGTAGTTGGAAATTTTCATCCTAATTATTTCATAAAAATCCAACCATTTTTAATTTAGGTTAGGCGTTTAATATAAACAGTAGAAAAACATTCATATTTTCAGATGTCCGAGGAGAATTTTGGTGTGCCTGGTTTCTCACGTATCGAAGGGCCAGGACCGGAAGACACAGAGGGAATTCATCAAGTGGTATCATTACTTGCTTATGAGTTGATAAACGACCAGTGAGAAGTTCGCTACATATAGAAATTGAACTTTAACAGACTGAAAAAAGTTTTAGTGAATTTGCTTATTTGAACTGCAATTTTTTCAATAGTTTTTCATAAATCTAAATTTGTTTCGGGAAGCGGCTCATCTTTGAACTTCCGTAAGCCTAAATATTCCTTTTTCCTTCTGCATTTCATTCGCGTATCGTTTTCTATGAGTAGTTTGAGCGCCAAAATAAAAGCCAGCGCAAAAGTTTTGAAGAAATACGGTAGAAAGTTTTACATTTGGGAACCTTTTTTGGGAAGGATCTTTTTTTTTAAGAGAAATCTTTTTGGGATGAAACTTTTTAGAAAAACCTTTTTTTTATCAGTTATGGGAGTGTCGTTGAAACTGTTTACTTTTCTACAAATTACATTACAACAAAACTTCTTGACCTGGACTATATCCTTTATCCACTTTATTCAGGCATCCATTTGCTTTTGGCAAAAATTTTAAAAATACAAAATTTTAAAAATGTTTTCAATTTAAGGGATGTCATATTTTTTTTTTTGTTGTTTTGCAAAGAAAATTAACGAAAAAAAAACAAGAATTAAAATTTTGATGAAAGAGATCAGTGAAGTAAAATTAAATTAGTGAAGTGAAAAAATAAACAAGTTTGCAGGCACGAACAAGTATAGCAGTTGATTTAACTGAAAAATCCGATAAAATTAATGTGCATCATAAAGGTGAGTCTTCCCAACATTTACTATATTTTGGAGTCTAAATATTGCAAAAACATTTGGCTGCTTGCATTATTGTCTTATTTGCCCCAATATTTATTTTTAACATATTGAGAAGAAATTTCAATTTAAATTTTTTCGCAGAATAATGGTAGAAGAAGAATTCTAATTCTTGAACCTTCTTTTTCATTTAATTGTTTTTTTGTAATGTTGTATATCGTAATAATATGCCGACAAAAAAAAATGTCGGCATATTATTACGATGTCGGCATATAATGAACAGAGATTCTACAGGTGGACATACTTCTGCTGAGAAATTAGAAGTAGCGAAGGAATCGTTCGAAGATAGCGGGGAGTTAGCGGATATCTCAGTGATTGATGATTCCTTCTACCACACAGGTTTTCTTCTATTCCTTTTTACGAATTTTTTGTGTTCAACTTTTGGACATTTATTTAAAGATGCAAAGTGCAATTTAAAAAATAGAATTTTGCATAATTTTGCCTTCAACCATTTCTGAAACAAATGGATAATGCCCTTTAGATATCGAAGGATCAATTTCTGAAACTAAGTCTAACACTTATGAACGAAAATTGGAATCAGAGCAAACATCACAACCTGAACCAACAGCTAAATCGGTGCTGTTTCCAGAAAACGGAGTATTAGAAACATCGAATAGAAATCTTGAACAAACGATTGATTTTAGACCAAAAGTTGAATCAGAAGTTACCGCTTTATCTAAAGGTAATTGAGGAAAGTTCATGAATTAATTTACAATTTCAAATTAAGTATTGATTGTTTGAGTATGTAAAGAATAGATTTATTTTCAATTTTTAAAACTCTGAAGGAAGTGAGATGATTTAATACTGCATAACTATCACACGCATGTCAGTAATTCTCACAATGGTAAGCTTTCATTTATTCCTTAGTTATTCATTTCCTTATGTTTCTTGTTTGTCTTTCCTTCCGTCTGTTTCTTCTTTCTCAAATCAATTCAATTTGATAGGTTATCGATTATATCCACCAAAAATTTGGAATATTATTTTATGAGAAACGTAATTTTTACAATATAAAGATTTTCAATAGAATATCAACAAGGCACTAAATGGAAAAGTCTGTCAAAAAGTAGAATTTGTGTAAGACATGCATCCCTATTAATTAGTATAACGAGCGCTTCTAAAGAAAGTATATACAATTGAAGTTTGGTTTTAGCTGAAATTATTTATTTCTCCTTTTAGTGCTTGAAACATTATTTTCGTCTTGACAAAAATGTATCATTTCAGAATTGATTCAGAAATATTTTGAATGAAATTCTTAAAATATGTTGTTTGAAAGAAAAAATAAGGAAAGCTATTTATGCCAGTTCTTCTCTCATCTTTCTGTAATCACTTTTTTTATGGCTATTTCTTTTTTCTTCGATAATTTTTGTTACTATTTTCAGCTAAAAAAGAAATTTACAAGACACCATTCTCATTTCGCATCACCAGCATCGACTACATGCCAGAATTCGGTGATCCAGATAGCGGGAAACATAAAAAGCTGCGAGATCAACTTTTACCAGATGTAAATTTATTTGATAGCTTCAACCTTCGTACTTTCTAATTTAATCTTCCGTCTCTCAAATATGAAGAGTTCAGAGGCTCTTCAAATAAAGTTTTAATTTAATGGCGAATCCAATCTAATGCTGAATTTAGTATGGCCATAGAGTTGTCTTGAAGTGATAGCAGTCTTCCAGTTTCAAAAAACTCTTATCTCTCGTTCATTGCTTCCACTTTTTACAGCTGGAAGAAATACTTGGATCAATATTTGGACCTATATATGATGGAATACATTTGGTGAGCTTCATTAAAGGAAGTGTGATAGTGGACGGTATTGTATTCACATCAGTAAAACCCGATGATATGGAACAGTTAGCTACCGAATTCGAACAACAGATCACTGCCAAAAATTCAGAAATTGGTGGTAATAATGTGGACCCGCGGTCGATCGTACTTGATGGTACAGTTTTCTTTTCCGAAACTTTTGGAATTTCAGTTAGGCTCTTTATGGCTAACATTCTACTGCATAACACATTCTTAATAAATATAAAATAGAATGATTAGATTATATAGGACAACTGATTATTGAAGTCATTAATGGTTACAACAATTAATTATCGATATTATTAATTGCTAAAAGGGAGCATTTTCAGGATTTGTATCGAAAAATTACGTTGAGAGGGTACACGAAGGTTACACGTCAAGTAGTACATCATCATATATTGTTGGAGGCAGTATAGCTATTGGTGTAGTAGCTATACTATTGATAGCATTCATTGTTATCACTGTAAGTCATTTTTCCGTTGAAATTTTGAAGTAATTATTTTTTAGTGACTTTTTTTTCTTAGCCTGCTATTATCAAATTACTAGGTTCTTTCCTCTTTGGTTCTATTTTCTTTAAAATTATTTTTTCTTTCCTATGAAAAAAACTGTAATTCATCCTGATATGATTAATTCTTTCTCTATATTAATTACTTTAATAAAAATTTCGCTCAGTTCATTAACTCACTGTGAATACATAGATTCCAAGAAATAATACTTCCTCCTATCGTTTCTTTTCTTGGCTATGTTCATCTTTTTGATTGAATATTCTTCAAAACTTCTCGAAATTCTAATTAGCTCAACTCATTCTTCCTGATAGGAGATCTTCTCTCATATGAATAGATTTATTATGTATTTCAGGGTCGTAAAACAAACTATTCTTTTGTAAGCGCAGAATATCTCCATCGCTATTTGTACGCAGTGAAAGAGTTAACTCAAATTTTAATACTTATTACTAACAAGTCAGTTAAATAGTAGATGTATTTTAAGACATAATTATTAACTTTCAAATACTTATGGAAATGTTAAAGGTAGGAAGAAGTAGTAGTTGCAATGCATACATTTTGTGTGTTTTTATTTTTCCTCACCTTTTTATTCGTATTTAAATTAATACACTCATATTGCTGAGTTTAATCAAAGAATGGATAAATCGATGTAATAATCTGTTGCAGACGAATAATAGGGGAACGAGTGGTACACTGAAATCGAAACAAGAAAATTTAACAATGACTGATAACAATCCATTAGTGTGGCAGAATGATACATCATCAGTGAATTTGTGAGTTTTGACGAAATTTCAGATGCTGAAGTGTCAAATGAGTTTGTATTGAGCTTTATCAGTAAAATATGAGCGATCACTGAATTGTCGCTCATTGAGGCCAAAACCATCGTATACTGTTAGCCCAAAATGCCAATAAATGCCAAGTAATTTTTCCATGTTTCATGCATTTATTTAGAAATATTACTTACAAATTTTACTGCACTTTGGTTGGTTTGAAATATTCAATATTGAATAGTATTCAAGCATGGCAAGTTAGTTGATAGTTGCTAAGGAATTCATCGACATTCAATCAACTAGAGTGTGACATGAACTGCTGCATATTTGCATTTTCCAGAGTGAGTTACGGGGGTCGTATGATACAAAAACGAACGGCAGCCAATACAGAACCATCGATGGCAACAATCGCTTCACAAATGACCGACGTAAATACGCATGCATCTATACGTGCTACGTGTGCTATTTAGTCTTATTTTAGGCACTACTGGCGCTTTCTTGCATGTTATGTTTATACAACTCCTCAGTCATTTTTCAATTGTTTAAAATTTTTACTTGATCGGATTCCTTTCTTGCAATTTTTAATTATTTTTAATCTTTTCGATTCTTCTCGTGCCATTATTTGATTTCCATTTGTTATCAATTATTTCTACATGCATCACGAAAAACGCAAGTTGGACAAGCATACTAAGCGAAGTTTCCTCAAAATACTTCCAAATTTAAAAGCAATGATTTAATTTCAATTAAGTATGCAACAGATATTTAGAATCTAAAGAATTAAAAAAATCGAAGAGAGAATTAAAAGAAACTAATTTAGATTTAACATTGCTTCAGTTTAACTACGACAACGGAATCATTGGCCGTTGATCTCTCTATAAAACATCAAGGATCCCATTTATTTTCTAAATTGTTACTGTTATGTGGATTTTCTTTATTTCTTCTTTAAATTTTTTCTTCTTTCTATGTGAGAAAGGAATTTTGATTCAAGTATATTCAAGTTCATTCCAGATTCCTATAGTTTTTACGAACGAGAAACCTCAATTGTGTTTACTTTTGTAGGATTGGGTGATCGATTATGATCTCCTGATCAATTTAATTCAGAATGAAACAGCAAAGCTCTCTGAAATGGAAAAAGAGATAAATTAGACTTTTCTAAAAAAATGAATGACTAAATTTTCTAGATTTTCCTTGTATGCACATTCCTGATATCCAAAAATACTTGAAATAATCCTTTGACGCTAACTACAGAATTACGCTTCACGTGTCATTTCACTTACACATATATCATACTTCTCTCATTTTTTTGCTCTTTGAAATTTCCAAATTTAACGGTTGTTTCAGTATTTGTCAACTGGAAGTTTTTTTTGTTACTTTCGACTTTCGTTTTTCTTCCCTGTTCCTGCTGCATAGCACTGTTTAAATGCTAATATAAAAAATAAAATTTTAAATTTTGGTTAGTGCTTTATTTTACCACTTGAAGTAAGGACTAATTTCCTCAGCTATTGATTATTTGGATATACAACTTTTGAGTTTAAACAATTTTGAGGGATTGAACCGGATGATATATCTTTATGTGACGATAATTATGTTAAGCTACGGAGATATTCGATGATACATTTTCAAATAAGCTCTGAAATACACTACGGATTATCGCACACAATTCCAAGATTATACAGTTGTATCAAAATCTCTCAGCATATCAAAAATACATGGAACAATACTAACTTGAGAAACTTTATAAAATCATATATTTTACTGTTATTTTAACTTCTTAAAGGATTCACTCAGCGCTCGACTGATATGAATTATAGGGTATTGAACGGAAAGCAATTGAGACTCAAAAATCAATTGGTAGTTTGAAAAAAAATTTCTAGAAAATGCACTGTCAAATGTCTGTTCAAAAAAATGTCCATCCATTCTATTGCTTTAAATTCATTTGAAATTTTGAATCATTATTGCGCAATCTAAATTTCTTATGCCTAAGTAATCTCTGTTCAGTACTTCTCGTATAAGACTTTTAATATTGTGCTAAATAGATTTTATTAAAAAAAAAAAAACTATTCTCCACCATTTTTAATAGTGATATGGAAGATTTTGACTGGAGACTGTGTCATTAGAGGATTTGCTTTGGGACATCTCAAAAATAAAGAGAATTTATAATGTTGTAAGCAATCCAATTAATTGTATTACACATTTTTAGCACAAAAATCGTTAGGAATATTTTTCAAACAACAAATTTATCATATAAAGATGTTTCTTTGTACCCAAATGATAACCCGTTTAATCCATTCTTCAAATTGTGTCATTATACTTCTATTTCTTTGCTGAGAATTATTCTTGTATATAATATATTATGCTATTGTAAATCATATCTTCTTTATCCTTCCTTACCTATCACAGTTAATTTTTACAAGTCTTGGCGATCGGCAGTTTTCCTTCCTAGCTCTGATTCATCTTCAATCTCCAATTCAACACATAAAATTCTGTATTCACTAAAAAAAACTACCGCCATAAATAAACCTTTATCAAATGCCTTACGTTCGTATTAGGCAACACAAAAATCTTCATTTTCAACTTTCTCTAAAACAAAGGTAACATTTTCTATACAACAACCCAATCTTGCAATTTCCCTTTATCCTGATTAACTTGACCAATATTAAATTTATTTCTGATTACCTTTAGCATCACTGCTAAATGCCAGAAAGACTCCTGTACGATTCGCTGGTGATCCAGAAATTTTTATTTGCCAGGATGAGTAGTATTAGTTCAAATTCTTTCTAAGTTAGAAACAAAGTGAAACCTTATTAATTTAAAACACAAAATTAGCAACAATTGAATTTATAATGAAAAACTAGTAATTGAAACACAACATGAAAAATAATCGTGATATTGCTAATAGCAAATAAACAAAAAATTCTGTAGGAAACATTACCATTTCAGAAAAAATCTTTCGCTCTCAACGTGATTTCTAAAAATTCAACCAGAGTTTGAATGAGAGCATAAAATACGAAAGGGAATCAAGCAATCATTAGTAATACCTTTTATTCATCCTTTTAAAATCCACCATAAGTATTTACGACTAATAGTAATAAATATAAAAATGTATATTACAATTGACGATGAGTAATGCTATTCAGGTACAGTTGACAAGTACTACCAAATTGCTACCAATCTTAAAACCACTGATGAAAATTAGCTACAGAGAGAAAATGATACAAAAGCTTTGAAATATCGAAAAAAGTTCCACATTTTAATTTAATCAACGATTAAAATTGAATGATGGTGTTTAGTAAGCAATATCATATGCATTATTATTGATCACATCGTCCTTTAGCCAAGTTTTATTTCGCCCTACGAAAGGGCAGAAAAGAGGACGGAATCTCAGAAGTTTCGAAATTACGTACATTTTGAAAGAGAAAAACGAAAATTCATATTACAAACCAGAAAAGGATTGTGTAAAAAAACATTTTTATAAAAAAAAATCCAGAAAGAATGAAACAGTGAACAGCATATCAAGTTAAAAAAATATGAAAATTTAGTGGCGTTTCATTGCACAAGCAGTGACCTATTTGGAAGAGGAGATAAATTAACCATTTTTGGAAATTCCAAACACCAAAAGCAGATCAATACTTGCAAATGACAAATATGACAAATATTAACTATTACTTAAACTATAGGAACAAATAATAAGTTAGTTATTTACAAAATATATTAATCACGAAAATATAGAAATTCAGAAAGTAGAAAAGTCAATAATTAATCACTTGCTTTGTTTAATTAATTCCCGATCTTTAGTTACTAATGTTTGTGCAGCAGTGACAAGGTGAACCAAGCTAATCATTGATTTTAGCAATGCAACGGGAAAAAAAAGTACTGCTAGGAATGGAATAAGATGAAAACCATGGATACCTGGACCAGACCAAAAATGACTGATATATATCAAGCTGTAGAATGCCTCGTTTCCCAAACACATCAGAAAGAGGAACAAACGAGATGTGTAGTAGAGATGCAGAATTGCATTCGAAGATTGCTGAAAAGTTTGATTCCAATATTAAAACAACGGAAAATTCTTAAATCTACATCTATCACCATTTTCCTTCTCTTTACCAAAGAAAATACATGAAATTCTCCACCATTCACACACGTATTAGGTCTAATAAATGGCATCTTAAATCAAGCATGCTGCATTTTCGAACATTTTGTTTAAATTCAACATGTGCTATGTCTCAAAATGGTATTTGTTTATTGTTCGAAACTTACTTTGTGAGTCACTTTACCCGTCACATCACTAGCATGAAAATGAAGCCAATGCGAAGCAATATCAACCACGGCTGACATTTGGAAATAAAACAAGTAATTGGGATAGAAACATCCGCAACACATTACCAGTGCCATGAGAGCACATCGGTCCGTTAGCATGTCCAGCATAGCACCAAAACGTGATGCTTAAAATGGGATAAAAATAAAACAATTTTTGTCAATTGGCAACTTTGCTTAAGATTATATTTGGAAGTAATGTATAATTCTAAATGTTTAATTTAAATGTTTTTATGGTTTCAGTCTAGTAGAAAATCTGATTTATTTATACAATAAATGTAACCAACACTGATTATACAGCCGTGCTACGTAACCATCAATAGCATCTGAAGCAGCGCTTAGAATATAACAAATTGCTGCACGCCATGGAGCATAAGTCATAGCTTCAAATGATATTATAGCTAGAATAATGCGCAAATAGCCGACCAAATTCGGATAAAATAACCAAACGTTCTTTTCTGCCATTGTTTTCTATCTTAAAAACTGAAAGTGAAATATTTTTATTTTATACAAAATGATGCTTTTATGATGGCAAACATAATCAACTAACTATTCCTTGAAATCAGAAAACTGAATAAATTGAAAAGTGAGAATACGTCAGTTTGAAAGCAAAAGAATAAGGAAGAAAAAGAAGAAAAAACGATATGAAACTTTAAGGAAAATGAAGATTTTAGAAAATATACAAATGGACTTTCACACATAGTTGTCAGAGACAATTTGATGAAACATCCGTCAAATTCATTAATTTAACATGAAAGGATGTGAAAAGTCTTCTTTCTCTACACAACAGCTTATTGCTAAAGAAACAAAAAAATATGGATAATAAGATAAAAATATCTGCAAGCGAAATAAGAGAAAAACTAAAGTTAACGACGAGGTTACCACGCCAACGAAAAACTATTTCTAATGTTGACAAGAAATTAGCTCAATCAATCTAAGCAAGTTTCAACTTCCTTTTTTTGATATTGAAATGCTTTAAGCATTTTGAAAGCACGGATTTTTGGATAATTCAACTCAAATTGAAGATTCTAAAATGGATCAATTAATAAAGTTCCAAATTGCTTTTTAGAGACATAAATGAAAGAAACAAGATACATGATATAAATGTATCAGCAGTAAAGCATGTGGAGGATCCCTACTCACGCTGCAAATGCTGTAAAAATCGATTATGTAGTTTACTGCTTACATTTATGCACTCCGAAAATATTATTATTACGACTACTACTTTAGGGAAAATGGGAAACTAACTGGAAATGGGAATAGAATCTTTAATTGACCATATGGACAAACTTCATTGAAGACATTCACAAATTTCATTGAATTTTAACAACATTTAAAATTGAAAAATTGTTGAAGGAACATAAAAAAATTGAATGTAAAAAGAGAAAAAATTAAAGAGGTCAAGTGGAATTAATGATGCTATGATAAGTTATGATTCTTAGCAAGAAAGAGTACAAGCACTACGAGGTTTATCTTGGCTCATTTCCTGGATGTATAATTGATGTCCGAAATGTGGTTTTTGTCATAGGCGTCAAGTTTTTGTTTTCAAAAAAAAATTAACATAATCTAATTGATGAAATGAATCAGAATTATCGTGCAAATCCATATGTAATCATATACTCCGACCAATTCATTCATATAAATGTACGTGTTGACGATTTATTTTCATTAAATTATGTTGATTTTTACTTGATTTGAACATGAAGTCTACGTAAATTAATCGATCTGATTAGTTCAATTCTAATATAATCGTGCATGATCTTAATTATATAACTTATTTGCTTTATAGTTCCTAGAATGACGAACATTGTAAAACGTATAAAAACTCACTTTAAATTCTTCTGTCAATCAAAAAGTTTGTCATGACACTTTGCTTTCCAAAAAAAAATCCATCGCTTGCATTCTTTCATTTAATTTTTGAAACGTTCGTCCTGCAAGTAAATTATTGCACAAAATGTTTGAGAATGCATAATAGATGAGAGTTATTGGATGAATCAGCAGAATTCTTCTAGAAAGATGTAATGGAAATGAAGGAATAAGTGCAACGATTGCAAAGAAAACAATTGTTATAAGAGATTGTGGGGATTTCGGCAATTAAATTACATAGAATGGATAGATTTAATTCTGATAAATGGTGGAGAGTGGAAAATGTGAAATTAGCTTATCAGAAGAAGAATATAGATATCACGTAAGTATAACTTATTAATGTTTGGCATCACGTAAGTATACTTATTAATGTTTAGCATCACGTAAGTATACTTATTAATGTTTAGTATCATGTAAGTACACTTATTAATGTTTCTGTTACAAATTCCCTCTCTATTTGAAGCCTAAAATATTTCTTGACAAAATTAAAATTAAAGGACGGGAATGAAATTTTGCATTGGAGACATTGGAAAACGTTTTTAGGTACGGGACGCATTTATTTCATTCTGGAATATATCAATTCCATTTCGCGAGTTATTTAAGTATTATGGTGGGTGGTCGATTTCAGCACGCTGTCTTTCGTACTTCTTTGTTGTGAACAAAATTTAGGTAACCTTTTTCCATCCTTGGTACTTAATTTTTAAAAATTACTGAATCATACCAATCTATTCCAGGATGCACTCGCTAGTCAACCTAAATGCAGCGCTGCATAGGACGAAATGCGGCACTGTTAATCAGTTCATCAATATTTGTTCTGAGCAGGGGATAGCAGGGTTTTCGTTAGGAAATGCTGAATTTTGAGAAACATTGGCCAATATTTTTTTTCATCATTATAGCATATTTTTAGACGTATTTAAATTCGTATTGTTTTGCACGTATTTAAATTGCCCAACTTTAAATACTTTAGATTTTAACACGTTTTAACCGCTCCGCGAACTGAAATTACCCAAATAGGGGAGAGCATAGAAGAAATGGCCGCTACAGCAGCAGCACCAGGAGCAGACTTCCATTATGGCAATGCAGCGGGCGGTGGAGCTGGATATAATGGAGCGGTATGTATTTATATGTTATAACAGTCTTCAAAAAGTGCAAATAATTGGGTGACTAAGAAGTTTTTCATTTAGACGAAATTTTTTTCAAGTTTTTAATTGGCCAATTGGGTATTTTGAGTCAGAGCACTTCGATTATCAAGAGAATGTTGATACATGAAATGCCCCATTATGGCTAAATTTGAAGAATCATGAGTTCCTTTTTTTTTTTTTTTTCGCTTTATATGTAATAATTGGTAGTGGCAATGTATGTTGTTTTAACAAATACATTAACTTCGGAATGACTTCAGGGTGGGCCGCCAGGAGCTTTCCCTGGTGGTTATGCTGGTGCTCCAGGAGGTTATGGAGGATATGGTGCTCCAGGTTATGGTGGTTATGGTGGTTACGGTTATATGGATACTCAAAGTCCACTTGATGCTGAAATTCAAGTTCGTGAATTCATTATTACAAGAAGCAACGAAAAGATGATAATAAACATTGATCTATAAATATGGCTATTTGCTCTGGTTACGATAGTAGACTGACAGATATGAAAGGGAAGGGAAGTAATTCGTCTGCCAAGGAAGTTTTGTATAAGTAGTATTTGACAGTTTTTCCATTTTTTCTAGTTTAATTGTAACTCATGTTCACCTTTATTTCAAGATACTACTGAAAGATCAGTTGTTAGTCAAGTAAATGTTCAAGCGATTCCGTAACAGAGCTTGTTGCTCACTCGCTGATATTTCCTTACAGCCAAGGCAAGGAATATATCCTGATATTCTGGTGAAGAATTTCAACATCATTTGATTTCCAGGTCGTAATTCGAGAAATACACAATGAACAGCAACTGATGGAACAAGGAGGCGAATGGGGTGAACAGTTCAAAAATGCAAAACGATTATTAGCTGCTGAAGCAGACAAACTGGAAAATTCTATTGACCCAGAATGGCTTGAAGTTGATATTGCTAAACCAATTAAAGTCTCTAAGAAGGTTAAATTTCAGTTCATTTCTCTTTTGTTAACTGTTCTTATCACTAAAGCTATATTATCCTAGGGGAACAATTAAGGCCAGAAAGAAAATTGCGAATTCTACATTTAAAACATATTATTTTAATAAATACTTTCTCTTTCCAGGTTCTGATTCCCAACTTCAGGCACCCTCATTTTAACTTTGTTGGTAAAATTTTGGGACCAAAAGGAGCAACGTTGCAAGCTATGGCGAAACAGTTCAAGTGTCACATTTATGTACTTGGTCGTGGTTCCACTAAAGATCGCGCTAAGGTCTTTATAAATTTGATTCATATTCATAATTCTGAAATGACAATAAAAGGATTAAGAATCGCTATTATTAATCCATTTTCTTGATCGAAAGTCACCTGAAAATCTAAAAATCATTCGGACTTTTTTAACAGGAGCAGGAATTACTGCAAAGTGGAGATCCACAATATGCCCATTATGGTGGGCCACTTCATGTAAAAGTAGAAACAATTGCACCAGCACATGTTGCCTATCAGCGAATAGCAGGCGTTTTAGAGCAGCTTTCCGGTACTCTGCAACCAGTAAGTTCCTGATCTTCCTTTTTTCATTGATAAAACTTTTATGTTAATGACTTTTTGAAGTGGAGGCTTTTGTCGTTGGAAACGACAAACGACTTTTGTCGTTTCCACTTGTTCATTAACCGTGTTGAATGCTGAAAATCCAATTCTCAGTTTTTATAAGACCATTGATTCAATACTTTAGTCCTATCAGCATCGCTCGATAGTTCATTTGATTAGTTCTGCCAAATCAAGTAGGTGTTAAGAAGTGTTCTGAAAAGCATTTTTCATCGGCGCTGGCTAAATTATTAAAAAAATTTTCAGACACGTGATGAAGCTTTTGACAAAATGAGTAATCAAGGTGGAGGCGCAGGTGATGGTGGCGAAAAAGGTATTCGTTTTGATTGGATCTCCGAGTTTAGTAATTTTCTCGAAACAGTTTTCATCCGAAATTTTTTTTTGCAGTAGATGGTGGAGAAGATGGTGGTGAGGATCAGCCAGGTGGGGGAGCAATGCGAGGAGGAAGAGGAGGTTTCCGTGGTGGTCGAGGTGGGGAACGTGGTGGTTTCCGAGGACGTGGTGGTGATCGAGGAGGAATGCAACGTGGTGCTTACAGAGGCGTTCGAGGTGGTGGTGATCGTGGAGGGTAAGAAAAATACTTTTTTATATCATAATAACTGAGCAATGTTCTACTTCTGACAGCATCATTATTAATCATGTTTTCATATCATATTTGTTGTTTCAGGTATCGCCCATATTAAATGCAACATAAATAACCCATGTCTTCAATAATCCTACAATTCCAAATTAAATTAATCTAAAAATGTTTTCATCCGTTTTTTTGGCTCTTTCTCATATCCTCTCCAATTTTTGGTCTACGGATCTCAGCAAATCATCACATTCTGTAACAATACAAATATGGTTAGTTGTGTTTTTTTTTTGGAAGGGTTTCTGCGGCGCGATGGGGTTAACAGAATTAGAATAATAACACAGGTGATTTTGAGTTTTTCTAGAAATTTTGCTTCTAAAAATTTGTTCTTGTCAGCTTGCTTTTGTTGTTATCTTGTTATATTATATAATTCTCATCTTGCTCTCATTCAGTCAGTTCGATCTCTATTACTTTTATTTTGACTTTCATTGGATTATTCAGCAATAATTGAAAAACCTTAATTCAATCTTCATTAAAAAATGTAATAAGTACCTTCTAATAATAAGCAAGCTGTTTGAACACTCAGGAGGTAGAGCAATAAAAATATATTCAATCAATGCAATGAAATATAATTTATCTTACAGGTGGTATCGAGCTTCCTCACTCAAACATAAAAGCTAAACTTAAATAATCGGCAATCTTCAAATTAAACTCTCTCAAATGAAAGTGATGAATGAGAAAGAGAAAATTGGATGGTCACGCTGAGATCTGCAAATTTTTAAAAAACACAAATTAAATTTTTCAGTGTTAAATTTTTAAATTTTCAGTGTTAAGTATTACTTTTGCTTTTTTGTTTTTTTTAAGTGGTAATATTCATTTCATTAGAACTTAGTCGTTATTTTAATAACATCGGTTGCGGGTGGTGCTGTATAGATTTTGACGGTGCATGGATTGGCTTAAATAATTCAAAATCTGGCGCGTGCGATATGCGTAGCACTTCCCGTCCACATTAAAGCGCATTTTAAAATTTTTTTTTTTTTTTTTTTTTGCATTGCTTATTAAAAATGGAGGTCACCCTTGACTTTGGTGGCCGTATTCATAGAAATAACAATTCATATTAGATCTACTTACATTAACTATTAAGGTGCTAGGTTTAAGAGGGAATAAATATAGCAGCCCATCCGCAGCTTCTTTCAAATGTTAAAATTTGTTCACAATTATATTGCTCGAATCCACCAGTAAAATGTTGTTTTGTTAATGTGGGGTTTTGTCTAACATTAAATCAGTAATGATGTGCTAATTTCGGACTGCAAACTTCGTTGGAAATTTTTGAGGGGAAAAATCTGTTAAGAATATAGATAAAAGTAATAGTAATTCTAAAAATTATTAGGAAAAAAATAATTTGTTGATGAGGTCTCGGAGTGAAATCATGAATTAGAGAAAAAATTTTTGTGTTCTCTACAAACCTTCTGCAAGAAATTTAACAGTAGGGAAAAAATTCCTTTGTTTCTGCAATTATGAACGAGCTGTTGATATTTAATAGATGATATCTGAAGAGCAACGCTGTTCAACGCATCTTCTTGTGAGATCTTAAATTCTGCTTAAGTAATAATAAATACACAGGATCCATATCTATCATCCAGACTGTAATATTTATATAATTTAATCGTATATTTAAACGCAAAATATACAGGTTGTTTCACCTGTTAAATGAACTGATATAGAATTTGACAAGAATTATGGTGCTGCTAATTGTATTCTTGTTCACCTTTGATTCTAAAAGTCAAAATGTGCTCTTGTCTAGAAATTAGAGAAAATAAGTGACATTTAAATACAAAAAATATGCAGTATTAGTTTTGGATAGCAGTTATCTGTCTTTAGCTCTCTTCCTGCGTAAAATAAGAGATCAGCTGGGTGAAAAGGAGAGTGTTATGATTTGTGGTAATTTTATTTGAAATAACGGAATCTCAAATTCTTCTGTATAATGAATATCTAAACTGCAATATTTAACGAACAAGGAACAAAAATTGTTTTAAAAAAACCGAAAAACATGGAATGTAAGTCAGCCATTTAATTATATATGGTTAAGTTTTCGGATATTTGTGAAATGTTAAGGTAAGACTTAAGCGAAATCTAACTTTCACCGTAGATTAAATCCAAATTATAATAGAAATAAAATTCGGAACAACTTCCATTATTTTCCAAAAAAATGATTTCATAGTGTTATAAGTGAATTTGGATATTTATTATTACTAATCATATTTCAGGAGCATTGATCTTATATTCGGGTAATTTTCATCGATCTGTGACTACGGGATGCGGTGTTAACTTTGGATAACGGTGATCTCATTGTGTTACCAGTGCCATTTGTTATGTTTTAAAAATTCTGTTATTGTTGTATAAATATGCCTAACTTATATCAATTTTTTCCAATAAATTTTTTAATAATACTGATTTTGATAATGTAGAACTCGTTTTTTTTCGAGGTCAAATATCTCTACAGATGAGATTTTCAAAGTTTTTAAGCTATGAAGTTGAACTGCAATGGAAATATTAGCAATTTTTAATTTAACATATCTTTCAATGTTTCATTTCTATAGACAATCTTCATTCGCTGAATTTGTAACAGGTACAAATTAGATTTCTGTTATATCTTTTCACAAACAAAGATCAAAAGTTAACCAATAAAGATAATGATATATTTGTAGGCTATTTATAAAATGAGCTGTGGCATTGGCGAAGCTGTACAAAAAATGAAACGAAATTTGCGATTAGAAGAAAAAATCCATCCGGAATGCTTTGGATGATGAATGAAGTGCTTTTGGTGTTTATGTGATTCCCAGAAAATGCATTTTTATGTCATTCTTGAAAAGATGGGTTGTAGTTATTGGATTAGTAATTCATTCGACGAGAGTTGTATGAATTTTTGAAAAATAAGCTTTTGAATTTGAATAACTTGTTGTTAGCGTTTGCCGATACTTTTTTTATATCTATAGTGTGCTATGATAGTGTAAGAGCTGCAATTATTGGAAAATGATGCAGGAATGGAATAATGAGCAACATTGTAAGGATGAAGAACAAGTGATGTTGCAAAGTACTGCAATAGAAAATCTTTTCATCGTAGGATATGTTTACGTTATACATTCATTGCTTGAAGCAAAAGATGATTTTAAAGAAAACTATTGATAGATTTTATGGCAAATACCGGGAAGAAGTCGGAACAGCAATGGACGGACTTTATGTTGATTATGGTTGAAATGTAATAAACTTATTAGGTGGAAAGATTTCGAATTTCTAGTTTATTTTTATATTTTTAGAGTTAGTTCGTGAAGAAAATTTCTAAGTTAATGCTAGCGAAATTAATCGATGTTAATGAGATTATTTTATTGATATTGATTGTTCGCAATGATGCCATAATTATCTATGTAAATATGTTGTGTACACAATGGACAAAAGTGTACTATGCTTTCAGTATTTCTTATAGTTGAAAAAAAAGTATTTTTCTCCTGTTTATTAGGAAACTAAGAATTATTCTATACTTTTCTATTTCTTTCGTTTAAATTTCATTATAAAGGATAGATCAAATCGAGATCAAAAAAAAAAATTTTGCAATTGAATTGTAATTACATAGGACTTTGTGGTTTCTTTGTAAACATATCATTGTTTTTTGCTTTAATTTATTGCGTTGACTTCATTGGGTTTTTGAAATTTTTCATTCTGTCCAATTTCTTCGAACTACCTGCGAAATGTTCATTCATTGATTTAAATTTATGCCTAGATTTTGCAGCACTTCTAAATTCGATATGCCTGTGAAAATCGACACTAACAAGGAAGGCGACGGTTAGTTTATCGTTTCACATTTCGGTCTTTAATATTATTCACAATTTCATGACCCTTTTTAATTCATATAATTTGACTTTATTTTAAAAAAAAACTGATCTCTGATAGTGAATCCGCCCAATATTTACTTGGCTTTTTTGAAATATATGGTGTGCATAGTCAAGTTTTTGCTCTTTATGATAATGCGAAGTAATCTTCAGTTCAATCCTAGTTCAGGTGTCTTGCTTTAACATGTCACTATGTTAAACTGTTCCAGTAGGTTTTCAAAGAATAAATTTTATTTATTTTCAGGTCAAACGTTCCCGAAAACAGGACAAACTGTAACTTGTCACTATGTGTTGACTTTGGAAAATGGAGAAGAGGTAAAGTTTGTTTCAACGATTTAAGTATAATGCTTTCGCTGGAAGTCTTATTTTTACTGATATTTCTATTGATTTTTCAGCGCTTAATTAGATTGCTTTTAGGTCGACAGTTCACGTTCACGTGGTAAGCCGTTTAAATTCAAGATCGGTGCGGGTGAGGTCATCAAAGGATGGGACGAAGGTGTTGCAAAGGTTTTTATTTGTCAGACATATTCAAATTAATTGTGATTACTTCTAATTTTAACTTGCTAAATTTTTTTATAGTTAGTCATCTGCGACACAGATAGATGTTGGACAAATTAGTATGTACAATAAAGTCAAATTTAAGAACATGTAATTTACAGATGTCTGTTGGCCAACGTGCAAAGTTGACAGTTTCATCAGATCTTGGTTATGGTAACAGAGGAATTCCAGGCGCTATACCACCAAATTCAACTCTGATTTTTGATGTTGAACTCCTTGGTGTGGAATAAATGAAGGTGGCGACCTTACTATATGTTCAGTCGCTGCCATCTACCTCCAGTTATCTCTGCTTGTCTTCAGTTATTATTTTTAAAAGTGCTAAAGGCTATTTTGGATTAGTTGAATCTTTAAATTTAGTGAGATTTAAATTTCTTTTGAAAACATTTACATGATTTATCTTTTCCTGTCTCTCTCTCTCTCACTCACATTGGTTTTATTATTCCAACTTAGTAATTTATCTCCTCCTTCATTGATAAAGATGTCCCTGACAGCCACTTACTGTGTTGTTCTTTCACAATATCATGCTAATGAAGTTTGTTTTGCATCCTTAAGATGTTTATGCTTAATGCTAGTAAAAAATTTTTTTCTCCAACTATAATCTACTGTTGGAAATTGAATAGCTTTGTTATAACTCTTTGATATCTTTCCGTTTTATTTGTAACTTTCAGACTAAACAATTGCTTTTTTCTTTTTTTTTTTTTTTTTTGCAAAAAGAGTTGAATTTACAAAAGTTGAGTCAAAAACAATTGAAAATTATGAATTTCGTTTTCTATCTTTGTTTTTCTTTGGTTTAATTTCATATACAGTAGAAAAAGGATCGATTTTCGACGAATTACTGTGAGTAAATTTTTGAACGCAAGTACAGAGCTAAACAGATAATAAAAACTATGAATCAGTAAAAGTAAAATGGATGAGTCAAAACTCAGAAATCCAGGATTTTCAGTATCTTATGAAGCAAAAAGTGGTAATCTGCGACGTTCTAGGTTCTCCGTTGGTGAAAGTTGGCGCTTGAGCAACTTTTCATAATTAAACTATGATTCTGTTAGATTCATAAGCAATCTATTCATCGTATTCCCAGCCTGCCTTGAATTAACTGAGGATATATTTGATACAATTCAGGTTAATATTTTATCAAAGCGTGAAGCATCAGAGTACATACTTTTTCCCTATTTTAATTGTGGATTTTGGGATATGCGCAATCAAAACAAGACTGAAAACTGTGTAATGAAGGAGAAACTAACTAAAACGAGGATAATGACGAGCCCTATTTTCAGAGTCTGTGTAAGCGTTGGATTGGTAACAATTCTTAGTTGTTGAAAAGTTTCAGTGAAGCTTTGTTGAAATGTGGAATCAACGATTACTTCAGATTTTTAGAAAAAGTTATTTACTGAATGTTTCACCGTCCACATCAGTAATTCGATCAGGTGATTTTCAAGAAATGTAATTCAGGATTCTTATCAGTGGTTATATTAGCCGAGAGAATGCTAGCATTGCTGGCCATGAGCTGTTTTAAATTTCATTTCTCATTTCTTTATTTCCAAAGCATCGGAAAGCCATTTTTTCCATTAACCGTAATAAAAAAATACATGAGAGAGTCTTATTATACTACTTTCGAATGATTTGCAAGAATCTGTTGTTTACTTTCTTTTCAACTAATAGTTTAAGTTTTTAGCTCGGAATATGTTTATACAAGTGCACGAAACTCCTAATCCAGCTACTCTAAAATTTATTCCGGGTAAAATTATTATGGGAAAAGGTAAAGGAACGCTTGATTTTACTAACTCTTTGTCTGCGAAGAAAAGTCCACTGGCCATGTAAGTTTTCATATTATCTGTTTTACGTGAAACGTTGCGTAAACCATGACGCATATTATCAATTTCTAGAATACTTATGAATAAAATAAAAGAAAAAAAAACAGATCCGAATTTTATTCAATCGAAATTTGTATAAATGTAAACTGAAAGTAATCTAATAAAAGTAAAGTTGAGACATTTTCCTTTTTTTGTTTTTATAGGGAATTGTTCCGAATTAATGGTGTGAAAAGCATTTTCTTCGGTGAGGACTATGTAACGATTACAAAACAAAATGAAATTGATGATTGGGCACTCTTGAAACCTGAAATTTTTGCAGTACTTATGGATTATCTCCAATCTGAGAAACCAATCGTTAATGAAGGTGAAATGCCAACGGGTCCTGAGGATACTGGTGTGTTTTTGCGACTTTCTTTTAAATTTGAATTTGAAACGATGTTCAATTTTTTACTTTATATGTTGCTAGAATTGTTTTTATTATTTAAGAAATACATCCGGATGATAGTGATACAGTAGCAATGATCAAGGAATTATTGGAATGCCGTATAAAACCAATGGTACAAGAAGATGGTGGTGATGTGATATATAAAGATTTCCGCGATGGTATAGTGTATCTTAAAATGCAGGTAATGAGATAGCAAGAGTTGAAGTGAAATTTTCTTGTTTAGCTTTTGCAATTACTATTCCTTTTATTGTCATCTTTCGCAAATTTGATTTTATCTCAAACATTTCGGTATGCTCGGCAGAATAGTTTACTAGGGACAGGAATGCTTTTGAATTTGTGATTTTCCAAAAAGTCATATATTCTCTAAATTTATCCAGTTAAAATGAATATGAAATCAAAGTATTATCCCGATACAACAGTAGTCCTGATTTTTCGTCTCTGGAAAAGGAAATCATAAAATTTTGGCAGGAAAGCAAAATTTTTGAGCGGTCAGTTGAAGAACATTCCAAGAATAATTGTTTTGTCTTTTACGATGGACTTTCATTTGCAAATGGACTGCCACATTATGGCCATTTACTCACTGTTTCTTCAAAATCAGAACTATTTTGTTTCCAGAGTTTTCCAGTGACCAATAGTAATACTTTCCAGGGATCGTGTACGGGTTGCCCTAGTTCATCGGTGACACTTCAGTCCGGCATCAAAAACATGTTACAATTTTATGTGCCTGAAGTAAAAGATGTTATCGAGGTGAAAGATGAGGTAGACGATGTTTTGCACTCGGCTTTCGATGATCTAATGAGCAAAATTAGGGTAAAAGCGAACACGAACGAGCAGAATAAAGAATGATTCTCTAAATTTGTGTCTTCAACTGCTTTATATAGTGCAAAATGAGAAGTATGATTGTGAAGTTTTGTAATTTCTAATAAATGCTACAACTGAGTTCTGTTGCAGCAAAGTTCAGTAAAGCAAACCAAGCATGCATACTGTCCCGCATACATGGAATGTGGTGAATATTAATTACTTGTTGTAAGATACGCAAATCTAATGAGTAACACCAGAGTTTGCAATCAATGTGTCGGTGTATTCGAAGATTTATTCTTGGTTTTAATAACATGCAAAATTTCAGTTCGTATATGTCATGTCACTACAGAAATATACTGCACCATATCCGATTTCTATATTTGATCCATTCGAATTTACACATATTTTAAACAGAATGAGTTTTTCACGCATACAATAAGCTGGAATTAGAACAGATCCATTTTTTGGTAGTTTTTTCCGAGTGAATAAATTTCTAAGTTATAATCATTCGAATTTTTGAATTTTAAATCTGATATGAATGAAAGAAGCATTCACTGATACATGCAATATCATATCTATATTTGACGGAAACAACGTAATCATGTATCGTACTCTGTACGAGGATTAGATTCTGATGTGATATACGAAGTGGAGCACCCCTTAGGGTCACTTCTCGCTAGCACTCACTTCACTCATTATCTTTCTTTATTGCATAGCGCGGCAATGCGGCCGAATGCTCTTTAATTTGCCTGCTTTTCCTGCTTTACGTGAATTTCAGGTAAGAGGTTTACGTGACCTTTATTCTGGTACGTGGAAGTGGTAGAAATGGATGAACGAATGAAAGGGGTGAACAAATACGTGTAATATTTATTAGAGGATAGTAAAGAAAATCGCGTTAGTTGTCCAAAATTTAAACTGGAAAACTCAAAAGATATTTTCTGTCATAAGTAAAGATAAGAAAAATGGTTAACGTTGGTGGAAAAAGAAAAGAAAACTACTAGGAAGTACTGATGAGAAGTTCGGCAGTACAAAGATAGATAAGTTTGATATGGAATATTATTGTTTGTTCAAATTATTAATTTCATTTGTTTCAGATTTGTTTACATTGAAAAAATTAAATGTATTTTTAAATGTAGAATTCAAAGATGATTGATGTATGAATTAAGCATTGAATAAAATACTGATGTATTCTAATAACTTGTAAATGCTAAAACTCTTAAAATTCTAACATCGGAGATTGATTGTAAATAAGAAGAATGAAATTTAGATGTGAAGATGTTTTTTGAAGATAATAAGATGGTGCAAAACTTTGGCAAAGTATAATACGCGCTGAAACGATGAAGAGATGAGAAAAACTGATCATGTAGAGGTATTCATCTTATTTGTTCTAAATGAAATACAGCAGAATATCACTCAGTTTGGAGGATCAATTGGTCATCATACGATTTAAAAACTTCGGTCACTTGTGAATCAGGAAGTACTATGTTAGGAGTTAGCTCAATGAGAAAGGTCCGTGATTTAGTTTGTTGAAACTGAAAGTTCTGGAACTAATTAATCAGTTGGATTGGTCGAGAGATTTTATTTCAAACTTGAGAAAATTTTTAAGGAACTAAACTTCATTCAGGTCTCCACTGTCTTTGGCGTTGTTGTAGAATTTGAAAATATAGCGGTCAGTTCGCTGAGTTCCTTTGTGTAGAAAAATACAGTGAGAATCCCAGTTGTTGCGTCATTTAAGTATATTTGCGTAAAATTTCAGGTATATCTGAATGAGAAAAACTTAAAAACTGAAGGTTATGGAGATTTTTCTTTTATTAGACTGGAACTGAATAAAATAAATTAGAAATTTTTGGAATGTAAAGCATTTGAAAGCATCTAGTTGTAGATTTATCAAACTCTTGGAACTGTTAAAAAGGCATAAGTTAATTCACATCTTGTATTTCTTTGAAATTCTAAATATAGCATATTAGCAGTTCGTTATATATAATGACTTTTTAAT
This sequence comes from Mansonella ozzardi, assembly GCA_029876185.1. Classification (NCBI taxonomy): domain Eukaryota; kingdom Metazoa; phylum Nematoda; class Chromadorea; order Rhabditida; family Onchocercidae; genus Mansonella; species Mansonella ozzardi. Next base: position 20,492 of record JARVGP010000356.1, on the reverse strand, counting down.
AAAAATTATTTTTTAGCTTTTTTAGCTCGCATTCATGTATTTGTGATGATATGCACTTTTAATTTGTCACATATCATTTTTGGCATATATGTAATTTGGAAATTTCTGGATAAAAAATGATAATGCTTCGTGTTTTCGACTGTTATGTGCCGGCTGATTATTTCCATTACTGAATTAGTCATTCAGTATGTACTATTGTCACATATAAACTTGAATTTGAGATCCAATTATAATTTTTGGTTCATCTGTCTTGTTGTTTCGAACGGCTGTATGTGGATTTTAACATTGTTTTTACTCACATTTGATAAATTTTGAAAGTTTTGTCAATAACTTTAGGAGGTCTTAATTATGCTGCAACTCAGTATTTATGAATTTTTGGAATTTATTGAAACAATCAGTGTGCGCGAAATTCCACGGGATTTAGTTTATTTTATGTTTTGTGTTTTTAGATCGCTTCCAAATTTCGCTTTCTATTTAATATCATTTCATCTCATCGTTAACTATGTTTAAACACCTCGTAAGTTTTTTTTCGAACTGTTCGGTATTTTTATTGGAAAATGTTTTGGAATTCACTCATCTTACCTTTAGTTATTACTCTATCCGGGCATTACTGTGTAAATGTAAAAATTATTATCCAGAAATTTTCAGGTATCTTTTGGTGTTGGAATTTATGTTGGTATTTATCTGGACCAGAATCGCCAGGTATTTTTGTTGTCATTTTAATCAAATTGAATAGCGCTGTTAAGAATGATCCCGAAAAATTAAGATTGGAAAAAAAATATGAGCTTGAAAAAGTTTTTTGAAAATAATTATAAAACGATATGAGCTACTTAAATAGAGGTAGTGAAATATTCTATGATTGAAATGGAAGAATACTGTGAAGATATCTAATGAGAATTAATAGAAATGCAGTTTGAAAAAAGTATTTCAGTTAAAATTGAGAAAATAAAAAAATTGTTTTAGATTCGTGTGCTTCCTTCGCCGAAAGAGTTGTTTACTCGTTTCCTAGACGAGGCCGATCATTTCTTGACAGGTATTCGTGAAGAAAATGAGAGTAATCAAGTGAGGAAGATCGAAGACGATTTCTTCAAGGATGTAGAAGATTGGTTCAAACCGAAAAAGCGTTTTCCATAATATTATGTTATTTGTACATATCTGTAAAAATCCTCTCTTAATAGTTTTAAAACTGCTGACTGCATCTTCTTTTTTTGATTTCTTTTTGAATTAGTTTTTTGATTTCCATTATTTCTGACTTGCATTATTACCCATGTTAAAAGTCTCTGAAATTTTGCATCGTTTCAAATTCTTACCTTTTCAAACATGTTCTATTAATATAGTTATTGGCCATTGTAATCCGCGATTTATGGGAGATAGATATTATGTGGACGCAGAACAAAGTATAAATACTTCTCTTAATAAAAGCATACTCCATCGAAATTACTAGCACCGGTTTTGGATCCTTTAGAACAATGATGATGAATTTGCCTGAGAGATAAAACGGCTGTGCAGAATCTAAATAAGTTAACATTCAACAATTACTTTGTTGAGTGTTAGAAGTGTTGAATGTTAGGTCGAGAAGTGGAGAAGTGCCAAAGGAATTCCGAAACGGCTGTAAAGATTTTACTATGGTTTGCTTTTATCGATTCCATATTTTGGGTATTTAAAAAAACTTTTCGGTTGGTGCTGACGTATTTTAAATGCCACTTTCGGCTTTTTCATTTTTAGCATTCACTTCTAGCATAAAAGTAGCGTTGAAATGCGATCCTTTACTGTTGTTTTGTGGTGAATAATTTAGTACTCTGGTGATTTCTTCTAAACATTCTGGCATTTCTCTCAGCAGTGAACTGAAGTTAGGAAACAAAAAGGCCAAAGCCAAATTGCATTGAAACTTTCGAAGTCATAATGGATGGTTCATCTTTTTATATAATCCATCGCAGAATTGTGACATTTCCACGTTTTAGTTTATGGCACAAGTTATGTGGTTGGTTTTGGTGATATTGTTAAGAACATTCATGTGAATCTGAGTTTGAATTCTTATTTTAAACACATAATTGCGAAAACGTAATTTTCGAAATTCCATTAAAATCTCAAGCAACAAGAAAATTACTCAATAATAAACTTCTAGAATTTTTCGCAGAAGATGTATTAGCTTTACGAAGTGATTTTGCAGACTAATTAGTAATTTTTTGATGCCTTAGAGTTTTTGGAAGATTTAAAAAGCTATTTGTATATTTCTAACAGAAGTGCAGGTAAAAATAAACACGAATACAAAAACTGATGAAGTGAGGACAGTTGTCATTTTCTACTTCAAACGAGATTTAGAGAGTCTTTCGGAACTGTTAAACCTTCAAATCTTTAGCGATTTTAAGAAATGGAACCGATAGTGAGACCTGGAATTGAGGCTAGGAGAAAGCTGTCTGTTTATCTAAAATGTGATAAAACATTGGATAGTGCATTGTTCAAAAAGTGATATCAGCTGCGCTAAAGTATGTCTTTACATAAGCCAGAAAAGTTTAGAGGAAAAAATTACAAAAGTTTTGATAGGTTGAGTTTTCTTTGCAGTGATATCAAAAGAATATGACAATTTATGCAACATGTCATTCAATAACATGGATGCAGTGATTCGAGATTGATATTTGAGAGAACAAAATCTTCGATGATTTCAGCAGGAATGATCTAATTTTGAATAAAATTAACAGTAGTTGTAAAATTTGGAGAGATATACTTAGTTTAGAAGTTAGTGGGAAAGAAAAAGAAAGAAAAAGTTAAAGGATTAAAGCATTTTACTGAATCATAATTATTACTGACAAGTATGATAAATTTTATTTTATTTTGCTTCTTTGTTAAATTTTGCAAGCTTTAAAAGCAGCGAATATTTTAAGATGTATTTTGATTGAATAAAATATCACTTGCTTGTCTTATTTTTCAATATTCTAATTTTGTTTTCTCATTTAACATAAATCGATGTTTATTAGCAGGGATTTCGATGTGTCTGCTGAATTCTTACATTTTTATTATTGATTGCGCTATGTTTCAATGTGTTCCATGCTCTATGAAATGAAATGGAGTGCGATGAAAAAAAATGAATAAAGAATAAGCAGTCTTATGCATTATGTTTTTGAAGTTTTGAGATTTTTAACTTTTTCGCTTCATTTAGTTTCAAAATTGCTGCATTGTATCATTAGCTAAGGGATAAAATTAAGAAGAGAGATGTCGTTTTGGCCGGTATTGTTAATAATTTTAAATTTTTCAGCAATATGAATAACTCTAAATGATATAGGAATCACTCAGAAATTTTCCAAGTCACTTTTCTATTTTAACATTTTCTTTTTTTTTTTTCAGGAAATCTTTTATTACTATAAAAATCTCTTTGTAAAAATCAGTAACAATCATTTATGCTTTATTTCTAATAGCAGTAATTCTTTGTTTACAACTAATTGCTACGGTATTCAATACATACAATTTTTTTTCTTATTTTAAAAAGCATCGAAAATTCAGTATTTTCTGAGTATCAAATATTTTATGGTTTAATTTGATCATTTTAAATTATTTATATTATCATTAAAATTAAATTTTAAATTTATTTATACATCATTATTTATACACTAAATTTAATTATAAACTAATTTATTAAAATTAATACATCAAATTGTTGATGATAATGATTATAAATTAATAATTTATACATCAAATTGTTGGATATCGTTGTGTAGTGAATATTTAGAAGAAATGATGAAATAAACGAATCAATTTTGAAGCTTTTTAGGAATTTAGAAGTATTATACGAGTTATACAAAGAACAATTGTAATAAGACCAGAAATGTTGTTGCTTAATGATAAGCCATTGAGTAAATATGTGTGATGGTTCCATCGATTGATTTTTGAATCTTCAAACTTCCAGAAGTCTACAGCACAAAATTATGCTGTTGCATATCATATATTGGATTCTGAAGCACATTTTCATTTATTTAGTATTCTACACGAATTATGCCAGCAGTTTAGACTAATTTACTGCAGAAGCCTAATAATTTTGCAATGTTCATATAGTGGAGAGAACTAGGCAGAAACATCTGTTTCCATCTAAACTGACCAAGAATGAGTAAAATAGCTAACTGAATAAAGTAGTCATATTTAACTAAAAAGTTTCAATACTGAAAGAAGAATTTTCAAGAGATAAAAAGCTTGCGATGATGGAAGAAGAAAATGGCGAGAGAGGAAAAGAAAGAGAGAGTTCCTAGTATAAACTTATTCAATCTTATCTCTTAAAATTTAAATAAAACTTCAAAAACAGAATATATTTAGATAAAAGGAAATACATTGACAGGTAGAAAACTCATCCAATATAAAGAGTGAATTTGTTTTTTCAAAATGTTTCTTTTTCCAAAAAAGTAAAAGTTTATATCAAATACTGCCAAGTTAGAAAGCTTGCTGCAATGTTGTTGTTATAATAGAACAGAAAATATGTAAATATTTCAAAATCAGAATTTTTATTTTATTGATATAATATTCTGTCATGAAAAAAACATATCAAAACTTTTTTTCCAATTTTCAAGTTTAAGTGGAAAAAGTAAACAGTAGTGAAATGCATGAGAAAACACTGGATTTTATAGCGCAGTGTTCACATTTGTCATAATGAATCTGAAAGATTGATTGAAGTACAGGGCAGAAGTGTATTTTGTTGATATCGTCAACTCTTTCCCTCAGTTAATGATTGATATATCAGGATGGCTTGCGGAGCATTGGAATAGTAGAAATAAGTAATAGATAGAGATATTCTTAGCTAACTGATTTTTAATTTCTTGAGCAGATATAGCAGGCAGTAGGCGGTTTTTGTTGTCTCTTAAATGATGAATAGAGGAGCAAAGAGAATTTTTTGAGCTTCGCTGATATTAGTATATTTTGAGAGTTTTGCCAATGTTTAATTGCAGCTGCAGTATTGCATAGCAGTAAGAGTAGTTGGTAGTATTAGTGGTATGAGCAGCTTTACTGCTCCCGCTAGTCTAGGTGTTATTGCAGACTGGAAAGGAAGGTTTCATCAATTTTACCAGATTAAAGTGTTCCATTGGAGAAATGCAAGGATGAATTCCTGAAAGATGACGAGAAGTGCGACAATTGAGACCGTACTTGATTTCCGTTTCTATCTTTTTCTCCCTCTTTCTTGAAAACACCATCATCTATCGATTTAGGAAACAAAATGAGACAAGCTTGGAAAAATGTAGTGCTGATAAAATAAGGACCTTTATTTAATAAATTGGTTATTCAAGTTGATGTTTTCAGATGGCAAACGCAGAACCGCAGGTATCAAACGCTACTAGTTTGCCGGGACCGAGTAATGTAGACTACAGTACTTGGGGTAGTGATACAGGAAACATAAGTACTATAGATATAGAATCTCGACCGCCTGAGTACCATCAAATTGTACCCACTCTCCGGTCAAATATCGAGCAAATGAGAAAATGTATTTCTATCGACTTATTATCAGCCAGCCAAAGAGAAGCCAATTTCTTACGAATGATTGATCGCAAAGCTCCAATACTTTACGAACAAAGTATCATCGAAAATGCTATTCGTCGTTACGAATGTTTTTGGCTTCCTATGCAGGTAACTTTTTACGTCCAGAATCATTTCTACGAAATGTGCATTTAACAGAAATTGAATCTTTGTCAAAAGCAACACTACCCAAACTTTTCAGATTTTTTTATTGAAAATATTCAAACTGTTTGAGTGTTTCACAAACTTGTACCTAACAGAATAGACATATCTATTCAAAGGAATAATTTCTAATCACTTCTTAAAATATTAGCTGCAACTTTGAAGTCGCTTTGTAGGAGTCAAGTTGTCATTATCGTTCATCTACTTGATAAAATTTTCTAAATACAAATAAAAAATTGACAAGTAAGATTTCCAAGTTGTTTTATTGCTGTGCAAGATTTCAGAATGCTATCTGTAACGAAGACTTCATTAAATTAGGGGAATTTTCTAAAGATTCTGTATCAGGTTAAATGATAGTAAAATGATTTGAGTAAGGTTTTCAAAAATACATATAGTTATTATTCAAAATACTGAACATAGAATCTGACTTTGCACAGATTGAAATAAACTAAGGTAGAGTAGGCACGGAAATTGTTCGATAAAAAGTTAATACGGGTATTTTTGGTGATCGATATTTCTATCATGAATAGCATTCATAAAGTCAAAATCTTTTTGAGATCAACTAATCAATCAATCGGTAATTGTTAATTAATTATAATTGTTAATTAAATACTGAGCTTATCCATATTTCAAAATCAATCAATGATTATATGAAATGAGTAGTTATTACCATAAGTAGTGCTCCAACATCCGGGACGACAGCGACAACAGAGTGCACATTGACTGAATTAATTAATTAATGAATTTATTCATTTTTGATGACCAAATGTAGGAGAAAGAACAAAATGAATCAATAATTATGTGGAATATTGAATTTTAATCGTTGTTATTAAATGCTATTATTGAATGCAGAAACAAAAAAAAATTGTTATTGAATGCAGAACTGCTTGGAATGCAAAAGATTGAGATAGATAAGCTATATGTGATATGAAATTTCTTCATTTGCTGCTGAATTTTTGTTGCAGGCAGCCCGGCCAGATATCAGAAATATACCGCCATTGGATATTCATTGGGTTTGGCATTGTCATATGCTTAGTCCAATACATTATCAGCAAGTTCGTCTGTTCACAATAGAGACGATTTTTTAATATAAATTTCACTTTTTATTTTTTCCATTTACCGTTTCGTTTCAGTCTCTCGATATCTCTCCATAAGTAGATTTTTAAATTTCAAGAAATGGCGCTCTTTTGAATTTTTTCTTTCGTCCAAATGTCTGGTGAATAAACTTATTTATTCATAAATTCATTTATATGAATTGCAGCAGCAGTACTAATGTTGTTATGAGTTTGAATGATTTTCAGGACTGTGAAACGATATGTGGAACCGTGATTGATCATAAATTATTTAGTTCGGATGAAATTCAACAACGATATGAACAGTCTGTTAGTATTTGGCAAAGTTTTTGTGGCAATGAACCTTATGATTTTTTGAGTTCCAAGGTCGATAAACGTCAGCCATACCAATCAAGATCATCTTATGATATCGCCGCTGCTGCACAACGGCAGCGTAATTTTAATTATCAGGTGATATTTCCAGTAGAATTGGTTTTTAAAATTATTAGAATCTTGTAAAGTAAGAATTCGGCAGATGTCTGAAAAAAACAAGTGAATCAACTTTGCCCTTTCAATAAGTTTTGCATTTGAAATTTTCCTTAGTTTTGTCAAATTTCAGTATGTACACTTCATCTTTTCAGATCTCTCTACCACACTATACGTCACCAAAATTTATTAACGATGCTGTAGAACGATACCTCAATTTTCTATTGTTGAAACAAACTTACACGGATCAATTTTTGACTCCTTGCTATGATTTTGATATTGTGTGGCACACTCATCAGGTTTTTTTAAAAGATTTTTCCTATTTTTGGCTAAATATAGATTTTGTATTCAAATTACAATTATATTTGTGTAATTTTTTCATGGAATTGCAAAAGATTGTTTTGTCTCTCCGCACATTAAATTTTTACGTTTCACTCATCGATTTAGGTCCATCCGCATTGTTACTTACGTGATTGTACAGCAATTTTCGGCTGGTTGATGAAACATGATGATACGGTGAATGATCGTAGTAAGAATAGTAAGCTTCTCAAAGGAGAGGCGATGACGAAGCGGCTTTGGGCTGCGCATTTTCAAACTGAATTTTGGCGCAGAGGTTCAATGTACAGGTATCTTGAAGCTTTAATACCTCTGAAGTTTATAAAACTGGAGAATTTCTCTTCGATTTCAACATTTTTTGAAACTGATCTTTAAGAGATACTTTTTCCAGTTTATCATGCGTTCTGAATTAAACTTTTATAAACCATCCATCTCATTTCTCAAAAATTTAGATGCATACTAAAGTACGAGTAAGCAGTTTCAGAGTAGTCTGTTCTGATTATTTATTTCAATCTAATTCTATTACACAGCGAAAATCACCATTCTACTTCTGTCAAAACGCTATGGTAAACAAATCCCAATCCCAAGGATCATTATCTTTCATTTTAGAGGGCATCCAGCACCATTTCTTTTGGGTTTTGAAATGCAAGACTTGTGCAGTATCACATATGGCCAAATGCACATACCGTCAATTACTCTTCGCGAAATTCCATTGCAACGAGAACAAGTCCGCTTGAAATTGCTATACGGAAATAAGAAGGTCACAACATTTAATGCGGATCTCACTTCAAAGCAGGTATTTTATCGAAATTTTTAAAAGTTTCTATTGCGTATAAAACAAATAATGAAAATGCTTAGTTTCTTATGACTCAATAATTTGTCCTCTTAAATCAGGTGACAAAATCTGGTTTTTCATTGGTGTGGCAGCCAAATGAGAATTCTTCGAACTCATCAGTAGTAAAATTTCCATTTGAACGCCGAAATCCAAAAGAATTGTATCTTGAACTGGAAATTTTCGACAAAGTATTTTTGCAAAAGAAAGATGTAGTTAAGCTAACTGGATTTGTTTCATTAGAACAGGTAAGCATAATTCATTCATAATTTTTTTCAAATAATTAGGCTTCGCGAATGAAATTTTGCGAGGTTTTATCCATGTTTAACACAGATTTGCTTATGATTGAGAGAACCAATATGGGATAAGCAAATATGCTTGCAAATGATGCAACGGAAAATTTATTTAAATGGGTGATGCATGCATGGGTTTTTCTTCGATATCTTCGCTGCATTGATTCTACGAGTAATCTAAAAGAGCATCATTATGAATTGTGTGTCTTCATGTCTCCCTGATTGGGTGTCAAAGTATACCATCTGCAATAGCAATATGATTGAGTAGAAAATATTATTTACTTGAATAATATAATGACACTCAATTGTTATGAATTTTTTCTTTTGCTTGATTTATTACGACCAAATTAGCATTGCTATATGGTCATTACTTGTTTCTGTTCTCAATTTAGTCTTAGTATTTGGATATTGTGTATCAGAGAAATATCGTCTCAGTTGTTTGCTTCTTAGTTTCATCTATTTATTTTTTAGAAATCTACCATCTTGTTTTATTAAGATTTTATATTTTCTATAATTTTATGAAACAGTATCATCCAGGAATTTTCAGTTACTCCCACTTTCGAACTCAAAAATATCCCAAAATGTTGCTCAAGTCATTGTAAAAAGTCGTGAATCGGATGGAGATTTGAAAGCGAAAGTCAGCATTATGACAAAGTAAATGAAATTATCCGTTTACTAAATTCTTCTAACCACTTATTCCATGAAGTTTTATTGGCTTATAATTCTTTACATATATTGAATACGAATATTTTCAATTCCGTAATTTTTGATTTCACTTTTTAATTTAAATGAAATTCCAGTCTATCGTTGAACCGTGAGCTACAACTCATTGTTGGTGAGTTTGTGCAGCAGGAACTAGTCCCGGATAGCCGTTTATGGTTTTTATGCCAATCGGCAGCACTAAATCGTGCTGGTCTGCATTCATCAACAACTATTCATTTAGCTACGCACATGTTTGTTTCCTTTTTCCACCTTTTTTTGTAATTTGCCTATTAAATTATCTATTCATCTTCAACTGTCATCCGAAAAATTCAGCTATCAATAATAATTTCCAGATTAGTAGATTCTCGTGATGGTACAAAATATACCGTCCAGGTGGCACATAGTGCTTCACTACTATTGTCAATGATACTAGTTTACGGCTGGCAACAACGATTACTCTGCATGGCTCATTTAATAGGTGCCGATACTCTCCCTTCAAAAGATCAACTTGATAATAATCTTGTTAGTCTATCATTTAGTCTATCATTTTTTTTTTAACATTTTATAAAGAATGATCTTTTTCATACGGATAATTAGTAATTTTATATTGATTTGAATTCACTTTTATATTGATTTGAATTCGTCACTTCTTTTTTAAAGCTGTTTTTCAGTTGAAATTTAGATTTGAACTCCACAGTATATATAAATTTCTTTTCAGCAGTTTCTACCTCACTTATCAGCACCAGATGAGCGAGCAATGGCCGTGATGAATAAAGACGGTGATTTCGCTATTGTTAAAGGAAAATGGACTGGTTTCAGTCGCAAAGTTCCAGGTGATAAAGAACAAAAAGCAAAACCTGGAAATCCTGGGAAATTACAGGTATATTAAAAAGTTCTTGTTGTGGACAGGAGAAGTAAAAATTAAAGATACAAATTCTCTTGCTCAGATTTACCTTTCATGTTTCAAAATAAATTATTTCAAGGTGGATGCATTCAATTTGCTAAAAAATACCGTACAAAAGTTCGAAATTCCGGGTCCTGAAGGAAGCACATTCTTCGTTATAGGAGGTATGCGAGAAAATTCGACTATTCTGAACAATAAACAACTATTCGATTTGTTTCCAGCTGGAAATTTTGAATTTTTAGAGTTATATTTTTAAAGATAATTTGCAAAACTATTTCATATATTAAATTTTGAAATATATAAGTCACCTTTAAGCTTTCGTGAGAAGAGCACTAGACTAAATAAATTAAATTTATTTGATGATAACATTTATTGCTGTATTAATGAATGCGAAACAATTTCATGAAGTAATGAAACAGTAAGAATATATTTGCATGCTTATATTGTCGAATTATTTCAGAAGCACAAGCACGTCTTCCCAGCAAACGAATACAGTGTCGATCAGTACAAACTGCTGAACACCTCGCTTGTGTTTTCAGTGTTGCAACTTTGTTCGTACTTTGTAATCCTGATAAGGTAAATATCTTATTTCTACATTGTAAGTTGTCCATATTGTCTGACAGAGTCTTATTTTTTTAAGTTTCACTTTTTAAAATTTTTCTGGATTTTATAGATCGATTGACATGAGACAAGCTATGCTATGTATTTGCTATGTTACTGCATTAATGATACAAATAATTCGCCAAATGAATGTAACATTTCCTGCTTATTGGATGATTTGTTTTGCTAGCTATCAATTAAATAACGTGATAAATAATTGAAGAGAGTGAGAAAATAAACTATGTGATAAGGGTCTCAGGCTTAACTGGTAAATGTACTAAAATGGGCAGTACAAATATCCAAGAAGATTTCAGTATTACGCAAATATCATTTGAGGTTCGTTCACATAGTGATACAAACAGTATTGCACATCAGTGTCATAAATGGCCTTTGACATTGGCATGCGGTTATGGAAAAGCATTACCATCTAACAGGCACTTGAATTCACACCTAGAAATGAACGAAGATTTGGACATGACTGCTGCAATGATTGCTGTTTGTGCAGGAAGTTGCGATGACGGTGCATGTGGAGCATGTGGTGCTTGTGGTTGGTCAAACATTTCCTTCAGCTTTGTTTTCGTTAATTAATTTTTTTAATATTTCATTTATGATCTTGATTCTTTTACGATTCCTTGGACACTAATCCGAAACTTATTTTTTCTCTGCTTTTAATGTTTATATACTCTCTGATGTTTATTTCAATAGATTTATGATTTATGAGTAAATGATCGTTTTTAAGAAAACTATGACTCCATTCCTCTCTACTCATCTGCATTATGGATTTTCATTCCACTTCGAATAAAAATAAATTCTAAGATTTCTGAATATCGTGAGAAGTGTTATTTAATTGACGATGTAGAGATATTTGACATTCTATATTTTCTAGGTGCCTGCGGTGCATGTGGTGGTTGCGGTGGTTGTGGGGGTTGCGGCGGCTGCGGAGGCTGTGGATAACATTGTGATAGCTTGCTCCCATGAAAAATGAAGTTTGGAACTTATATAGCATTTCTTCCTCACTTTTCAAATACATTGGAACATTAGCGCAGCATATATGCCGAAGATTTTGGAGTTCTCATTCGATTTTTTTTAATTAGTAACTTTTAATAATTAATATTTTAGCTAATGTGAAAACACCAACGAAACAATTTCTCCATTAAAAAAAAGTCCTCTTGATTAGGAAAATGCGTGTGTTAGAGTAAATGTTAAGACTTCCGTTTTCATCGAAATATTGAATGTTATAGTATTTATGAAACAACTACACACATTTCAATCGGTCTTTATTTGTATGGATCTGGCATTTACGCGTCATTTAGAGTTTTTCAATCAGGAATTTTTAAGTTCGGGAAAAAAGTATTCTCAACTGCATGCTATGTTCTTTTATTCGCTAATTGAATTTTGTTAAAACTTTTTGCACATATGTTTTGACTTACTGCAAAGTTCAAAAATTAGGTGCTCCTTTCTTCCTCAGTTTGTACGAAATTATTTACGGGAAATAACCCAACGGTCTACGTTGACTGTTTTTTTTTTGATTACATATTGATTATGTTCATTTTATATTAATTGTTCCATGTCATCACAAATTGTGATTAATGTTGTTATTCAGTTTTCATATTCATTAATAACTGTTTATTTAATTGCTATATTACAATTTATCTAAATTCATCACTCTTGCATAAAATTCGATTTGGATTGTTTATTGCTGAAAGAGAAATAAAGACACGGCCCGATTGGAGTACGAGATATTCTTGCAAATTTATGGATAAAAAGAAAACAGAAAAATCGCCGTATTTTAGATCACCTTTTTAAATAAAATGATTGTGAGAAGTGAAAGCGTATAGATTTATAGTTAGCACTGCTCTGTGATAAAACAGTATGGTCATATTTAACTGTATAATTGCATTTGTTGCACAGAATTACCCAATGATTTAAGCAACTAACAGGTGACTCTCTTTTTTTACAAAGAAAAAATATCATTTTTTGAAATGGATTGGAAGCATCTTCCATAGTTCATTTCAAGGCTTTTTTAAATTTTCTTATCATCTGTTCACACAACACTTATTGTGAGAAAAATAAAATCATTTTGTATGTTTACATCAAAACAAACAACGGTTGAAAGCATTACACTGGACATTATCAAGATATAAACAGAAACTTAAAAATTGTAAATGAAGAAAAATGATTTTTCAATCTGAAGAAATGAAAAAGAATACGAAATCAAGTAAGGAACATATGATTACACATTATTTTTTTGACTGATTGAAATTATTAAAATTATCCAGTTGTCAAAAACCGCCTTTGTATTTGTGGAACAGCTGTGAAATTACAACGCGGTTAATACTTGAAATAAAAATTAAAAGAGACTGCTTTGTTAACTTCAATATTAAAATAACAAACACTATCGAGTTACTTTTCTGACACTATGATTTTATTTCTCTCACAGTAAGTGTGGTGTTAACAGATAAGAAAGATATATTGTGATGGATATATTTTGCTGTTGATATTGTGATGGATGATTTTTTGCTGTTGATATTGTGATGGATGNTTTCTCTCACAGTAAGTGTGGTGTTAACAGATAAGAAAGATATATTGTGATGGATATATTTTGCTGTTGATATTGTGATGGATGATTTTTTGCTGTTGATATTGTGATGGATGATTTTTTGCTGTTGATATTGTGATGGATGATTTTTTGCTGTTTCCATGGAGAGAGCAATTTGGAGATTATTATTAAACTTTGTGTGCGCAAAGTATTAAAACAGTATTTTCAGAATGTATCATTATCTTATTCCATAAATGGGTTATATTTCTTATATTAGTATAGAAAGAAGTGATGATATTCACAGAACTGATTTATTTATGTTGAAGAAGTATTTGTGATACCGTGAAAGAAGACATTAGTATGGAAACTACAAGTGATAAAACTGAAATGAGGCGGAAAATCCTAACAGATTACACAACCTAAAAGAACGGCTCTCCGAAATGCTATTTGGGTCTTACTTCAAGAATCTTATTCTTATTTCTTTCTTCGCAGAAAATGATGATAAATCTAAATAGTCAAAATGAATGGATTGGGAAATTTAGAAAAAATAATAATACCACTATTATAGTGTGTGAAGCTCGTAACAAGTTATAATTATGGCCATAAGAAAGGACAAGGAAGACATCGTAATATTTTTTAATGGATTGTTGTGCTTCTTTGCGCATATTTTCAAAAAAATCAGGCTTTGAGAAATTCAGAAAGATTAATACAAATACCGCCTGAGAATGAAACTTGAAATCATTTAGTAGTAGTTACATCACAAAAAGCAAACATAATAAAGGTTAAGTGTAGTTCTTACAATAAATTAATAACATGCATCTGATATATTCTAATTCCATTAACTAACGCCTTGCTTTACTTTTTGTTTACATATATATTTCTTACTTCTAGACACATTTACGATAATAAAGTGCTTATGTACTTGACATTCATTCACTGCAGCAGAAGTAGAATGAAGAAGAGTTAGAACAGCATGTGATGCTCTTATGAATAGTAAAAACAATCCAATATTTTTAGACCAATCCAAGCGAATAAAAAGTAAAGTATCTAGCAACTGCTAGTTGATGCACTGACCATTTTACTTTGCCATCCATATCACCTTAGCAAAAATCGAAGATTCCATTTATTTACACCTAAGCGAATATAAAAACACTTCTATTACATCCTCTCAGTTTTCTGCTTCAACTCTGGAAGAAAAAGGTTTGTATGAAAGAAAAAGTAAATTTGAGAAAAAATGGCAAAGTAAACTGAAGAATAATCAAATCGATTTAAATTGATTTCATTTTTCTCATTTTCAATTATCTAAAAATGAAATAAAGTTTACTCAGTATAAGATAATATAAATAGAAGAGAAACTGGTGATATCTTTCATTCATAACTTACAGTTTCTGTTGATTTCGTTTTGTCCTACACTCACCGAATACGATTATTAATACAAGTAATAGGACAATGATAATAATTACGATTAATGGCCATAACCATGCCAGTTCACCTAAAGAATGTGTCACATTTTAATGAATGTCACTTACTGTTCAAAGTGATATCATCAGCAAGAACTTACTTTTAACTCGTAGCATCCTGGTTAGCATTACTTGATGTGCTTCTCTATGTCCGTTGACGATATACTCATTTGTTGCAGTACATTCATATACACCTTTATCACTGTCACTAACTTGATCAATCAGTATTCTTCCATCGCTTTTTATTTTCACACGATTGTCTTTTGTAACTAAAAATCGGATAAGAATAACATCAAAATGAAATCAAAAAAGAGTCATGATCAAAGTGACGAACAGCAGTAGTAGTTAACTGTATAAGATCGCCTACAGTCATTCGCATTAAGTGTCTTAGCATGAATGAGACAAAATTATTTGGATAGTGAAGTCGAGATAATTGCTTCTCGCAAGAATTTCTAATAAGAACAGTTTCGAAAAAAAAAGAAATTGAATACTCACTGAGTTCTTTACCATTTTTTGTCCAAGAAAATTTTGGTGCCGGGAAAGCGATCACTGGACAAGTAATCTTAGCTGATGAGCCCCGAACAACCGTAACGCCGTTGCCATCAAATGAAAACGGATCATCCTTTCGTGGTTCAAAGTTTCCGATATCTGCTAGGACCACAGGACGAACTAAAGAAGTGTTGATCTGATTCGAATACTTCTAATTCCTACTTATTTTTTGCTGGAGATTCGGTTCAATTATGAACTGAAGAGAAAATGAATTAGATGAAGTAGTTTGATTATTTTTAAGTTCAATCTTCCTCGTTGAAAGTTTAACGCCCTTTCCAAATTTCCCATGAACAATTATGATTACAGATCAAATGGTATTTGCCCTGCAGAATGTTAAATGCTAATTTAAAAAATAGTTCCGAGCAATAAAATAAAGACAGAAATTTTCAATAAAAAACACCAAACACTTGATGATTGCCACTGACGCTTAGTCCATTAGTAGTCGTTAGTCTGCATGCATAATTACCGGAATCAGCAACATCCGCTAGACCGAAATGATAATAAGCGCGTTTATGATCACTACTTATGTCAGCTTTAAACACCATACCATCTCGTTTTCGCACAAATACCGCTGACTTGATTTGCGCTACCGCGCCTCGATCTTCCGCCTGAAAACAGCGCCACGGGCTCAACAGAAAACGATTTTAACATCAATTCCTCTGTACGAAATGTGCGCATTGCAGAGGATAATAAAATATACCTCAGGACGTCAGACTATATTAAAAGTATATTAAATTGTAATTTTTCTTTCATTAGTTTCTGTTAAATTCACAACGAATAACAAATGTACACCATCCTTTGTCGTATATCAATTCAGTTCTCAGAGTGTTAAACATAATTTTCAAATTACGTGACGAAAAAATTGGCTTGACAATTATAAATTGCAATAAAGAAAAACAACCTGACACCATAAAGTGATATTTTCCAGTGAACGGAGTGGATTATGGGTTGAAGTTCTAGCAGATGAAACCATTATGATGGCGTACGGATTACCTTTTGCTTGAAATGTTTGACAAAATCGCTGCGTAAATAATATAAATAATTGTACAATTATAAATGATAATCGTGTGTGTGTCGATAACGACATCCTTTCTTTTGAAACAGTTTTTTCTGGAAAGTAGTAGTACCACGTAATTCGAAGTAGAATTTATTTTGTTTGCATGGACTTGACATAGCATTAATTTTAGTGAAGCACCACTGAACAAATCAATTATTGAAAAAAATGCATCAAAAAATTTGCAACGTGAAGCATCACGTCATGAAGTTTTATTAAAAAATAAAAATGTAAATGAGAAATAAAAATATGCAAATATAAGGAAAGAGATCAATTTATCATCGTTTCAATAAGCTACCATAACTTAATGGTAGTAAAAATGAAGGACGATGCTGGATATGATGTAGTGAAATCTTTCCTACTTATGATTAGTATAAAAGTAATGCGTGAAATGATCGCCTTGCATTGGACAAATTTGTATGTTGTGGAAAATTTACACAAATATGTAGAAAGACTAGTCAACGATTTCACTAAATGTAAATGTACAGTCAGAAATAAATGCGTCTGGAGAATTGTCGGGAAACACCTTCAGAAGTGAAAAGTATGAAATAACTGACAGCTCTGCTTCAACAGTCGATTCATGCTCTTCAGCTATTTAAATCTCAAGAGCCAAATATATATGTTCATTGACCATCAGTATTGATTAAATGTTTTATTTTACTTCTTTGACTCCGTCAATTGACGAAGTAAGGAAAACTAATCAAATTATGTCTTAGTAATTTCAAATTAAGAAAAACCAAGCTAAATGGATGGAAAGAGACAAGAGAGTTACATCAATGATTAAGTGTAAAAATGCGTGATGATAGTTAGACAAATTCTGTTTTTACCTGGAAGCATAAAGTGAGGAAAATATGCTTGAGAACAAATTGTTTATTATAGATAGAGAAAAGCGCATAAAATAACTTAAAAGCGAATCNAAGAGAGTTACATCAATGATTAAGTGTAAAAATGCGTGATGATAGTTAGACAAATTCTGTTTTTACCTGGAAACATAAAGTGAGGAAAATATGCTTGAGAACAAATTGTTTATTATAGATAGAGAAAAGCGCATAAAATAACTTAAAAGCGAATCATGAGCCATGATAAATGCACGCACAAAACTTAAAAGCGAATCATGAGCCATGATAAATGCACGTACAAAACTTAAAAGCGAATCATGAGCCACGATAAATGCACGTACAAACTTAAAAGCAAAGTGAAAGCTTGCGAATACATCGGAAACTATACTAAATGCAGTAACGATAAGATTGGCAAGCTTTTAAGAAATAGTATTTGCATGGTACTTTTGAGCCGTTGAATCCATTATAATTCAGAATGGGATTGTTTAGAGAGAATATTACGATGGTGGCAGTAAGTCTAAGAGAAATTTTAGCAAATAACTTCTTTGCAGTGAGTTAATTATGAATTAAATGGAGTTGTATTCAATTTATATAATATGTTTTCTAACCCAGTTTAATTGTTAGCCTAATTACAGTAATAGACTGATACTGAAAAAATCTAAGATGAACGGGCGAATATTTCATTTAGCGTAAGGAAGAATCAGACAAAGTGTTAAGAGATAATGATAGATAAAGTAGTTGGAACGCAAAGTTTTCTTGTGACTGAATAATGAATGAACTGAACTACTTGTTTTGAAGCTATTAATTATGAAGAAAGATAGGTGTGATAACTGTGATATATCAACTGTTAGCCATTTGTTGGTCAAACTTATCACTTCACCTGCTTTCTTTTTCTCTTTTTCATTCTATTTGTTCTTCTCCAATGGACATATATATCCATTTATAACATATATTATATAAATATATTTTTTTTTTATATTTTGCAGACACACACAGACCCACACGGACACAGACACATACGTACCTATACATAATAAATACATACACAAATACGCATACACACAGACATACATACATAAACACATCGGTCGTATTAACAGATAAGCATTTCAATTGATTGAATTTTTGCAAAAAAGTGATAAAATTTAGAGTTAGCAGGGAATGATAAGATAAAACACTTGTCACTCGGAATGTGATTATATTGGCAGAAAGTATAGTAGAATATGTGTGAATGAAAAATATGATCTAATAGTGTGTTTCTGTCAAATGGGCTGTCGCCTCTTTCAATGAAGCAACTAGGCTGACATTGCTTTAATAGCTTTCTAATTCAGCGTGTAACTCTAGAAAAAAAAAAAAAAAAAAAACATCAAAAGCATTATTCAGATTTAAGTGCTATTGAATTAGGTTACTATGATTTTAGTTTAAATTCAAATTCTTTAATATTCTTACCACAGCTATTCAGATGAATAAAAATGGATATTTGCTAAATTTTTGAAAATAATTTACTTTAGTAATAGAGAAAAATGAAGAGAAGAACAGTCTTATTGTTGAGCGTTCAACAAAATGATTTTCAAATCATATATCGACAACTATTTTTCTTTTTTTTTTCAGAAATTCTTAAGAAAAATTTCTTTAACGCTCGAAAAAAAGATTTGGTGTTCTAAAAGAAAGTTGTAATGTCTCGGTAAGTGAAAGGATTAAACCTTCGAAAAGAAATAAAAAATACTCCAGAAATAAAAAACCAAAAACTATTCATGAAGCATTTGAAGAAAGAAGTATAAAACTGAAATTTAACAATTCGAATATTTACGTATTTGCAGTGTTTTACTGACGATTGCTTTAATCTCTTGATAAATACTACTTTAACAAAAAGCGTCATAATATTACCATTAACAGGAATTGTAAATTTTTTTCCACATCCACAAATAATTTTTGTAAATAAAACTAATTTATGATGAATCTCAGGTTATTGTTCAAAAACGACTAATTCAAGTCATTTTAATCAAAAACACATTCATGAGATATCATCAGCATGTCATCTTCCTCATTTTTTTCCTTGCATAGTTAACTCTTACTAGATGGAACTTAACGATAAGTAAGGTGACTGAAACTATTGGGGAAATATCCAAAGAAATATTAATTGATCTATTAACACGCAAATCACTGCCTAAACTTGTGGACTAAAAATAAGATTTGTAATGGATGAATGTGAATGGTTGACGGAAATTTGTATAGAATTTTCTAATCTCAGCTGGGAATATCTGATGTGGAGTGCATATTGATGTTCTATCAATTTCATCATTGAATTTTTCTCCTAAAAAGAAAAACTTTTTGAACCATTCTTTGTGGAAAAACCGAAATAATTGCATAATAAAATTATTTCCGGCAAGCCAAATAATTTTGCGTTTACGACTATTTCGTAAAGTAACAGGATTGTATCGTAATGTCAGAAACCCATTTTTTTTGTTTTTAAATTTCAGACATTTACATCTATTTTGTAACAGTAACAAGATTTATGTAAAATTATTACAATTTGATTTATATTTTCATTTCTAAATCTTACTTGTTTGAATTCTTATTCACAATCAGCTTGATTAAGTGGTCATATTTTTAAATACTGATTGGCTGAAACTGATATAAACATACTTCTTTATAAGTCAACTCATGAGCCATTGGGAATTTAGTTTAGGACATAATACAACTTTTTTCGTCTCCATGTTTGTCGATTCAAATTCTTTTTCTATTTTTCGAAATTACTTAAATCCTATTTCACTTATTCATGCTATATTATCAGTAATTTTGCTATAATAAAATTTGCTACTTCCACAGAAGTTATTTTTTGCTAAAATTTAATTTACTCATTATTTCTACTAAGCTTTCGTAAAGAAGCTAGTGCCACCAGCCGAGAACAATGACTGCTAATTTCATCGCAAGACAAAATTCTAGGTTTCGATTAGTATCCATTCATTTTTATCCATTCATTATTAGCATCCATTCGCTAGAAGCAGCAAATGAAAAATGATTAGAATAAAATTGTTCCAATCAATTGCTTCGATTCAAAAATCTGTAATTACGACAATAAGAAAGAAAGAAGATGTAGGAAAATCTAAATAATTTTATGTTACAAATTATTTCGTTCTATGCTAAATGACCTTGCATTATATTATTTCGAAACAGTCATGAAATTATCAACA